>NDXB01000750.1:0-64015 GCA_002631895.1 Agapornis roseicollis
CTTATGGTAGGGGGGTTGGAACTAGATGATTTTAAGGTCCTTTCCAACCCTAACTATTCTATGGTACTATTATTTTATGAAAGAACACAGAGGATAACCTAATTCCCTCCAAATCCCTCAGAGGTTAAGATTGTTAAAAGACAACTTTGTTGATTCTCCATGAGGCAAATTACAAGTTTTCCCACCTTAATACCCCCAAAGTAATTGATTAATTCTGTGCCTTATTTTTGTCAAAAAGCACTGGTATCTTGGAACTAAAAATAAATGGCTTTTATTTTTCTGCAGAAAAAAGTAGTCACAAAACAATTCCCACCTCTCTAGCAAAGACAAAATGGGGTAGACATGTAGCTAAATCAGTTATGCTGCTCTGATGAGCTTTCCAGGTCTGGCCCTGAGGAACCACTCACTGTGAATCAATGAATCACTGCAAATTCTAAGGCCATTAATAATCTTCCCATATGAGAAAAATAATCTTAATAAATTGTCAATCTTAAATCCAAATATTTCTGCTATGAACCTAAAGAAATAAGAAAAAGCTCTCCTAGAACCTATAGTGTTGCCAACTGCATTTGTTTGTATTCATTAGCATCTGTTTCTTGAAGATTTTCATGGCCATAGCTGTGTGTTAAAACACAGAATCTTAATGTAGGAACAGAATATTTTAGCAGAAAATGAGTTTAAAAAGTAGCTGACCCGAGGCACTTGCTTCATTGACTTTCTTCCTGGTTTTTTAAGACCAATTCTTGTGTCCTTATGTGCTAGAATAAATGGCTAGAGTAATTATTCTTGTCAGTAGAAGTCTCTGTATCAGTTTAATGGGAAATCTTTAGCAGAAGAAGCGTATATAAGTTTATTTGTTTTCCAGCAGATCCCATGCCTTTAAACCCAGTTGTTGAGTAGCTGGGGTTTTGGAAACATGTTGTATGTTACTGAATGGAGTGAATGACAATAGCAATTTTGTAGCAACATTTATACTAGTTTGCTGAAAGTATATATGCAGACATGCAAACAATGAGGGGAAATGTTCCTAAAAGCACCAAGACTCATGTTCTCTCTCTGGGAGAGCTCCACAGGGTCCTGCTCAAATACATACAGCACAGAGCAGGGGTTGCGTTTAGGATTTGCAGGAGAGTATGACCTGAGGAAGGATGGATAACACAACACGTGAATGGGTGCTGCAGGGAATCAGCTCCTGGGGCAGTGGAGGGCAGTCCAAGCTGCAAAGGGTTTGGGAGTCAGGGGTTTTGGTGTCTCAAAAGAGGTCTCCAGGGGCTGCAGGAAAGCTGGTCCCTGGTGCACATCTCATGGCTGGGCCTGAGGGCAGCAGGGTGGGGGGATGTGTGCCTAAACCAAACATTTCCTCACCTTGGGACTCCTCTTCTACTCAAAATCCAGGCAGCAAAAGTCCCTCCAACAGCAGAAGTCAAAGAAGTGGGAAAGCATTGCTGGTGGCTAGGGAAATAGGAGGGAAAGCAATTTCAACAAGCATTCCACTATTAATTACAGCCTTGAACGATGTTTTAAAAATATTTTTGATCGCTGATGGATAATTTATATACCAAGGGAGTAGGTGAAAATCATGCAAAGCAAGAAGAGTGATGTGCAATTTATAATTATTGTGAAATGGTTTGAGTTGATAATGTGGGGGAACAGATTGAAATCTAGTTGCTGTGCTAAAATTACAGGAAGCTTTGCAGGCAGCTGGGTTTACATCCAGCAGCAGGTAGGTAGCTGGTACTGAAAAGACAGTCACACATCTGGCTAAGTGTTTTCTGAAGAGAAGTTGGAATAGATGCCCTAAAGAAAAAGGCTTTGGGTTTCCTGGCTGGTTGTCCATTTTCCTACAGCACTTTGTGGTTCTGGTCCACAGAAATTACAAGAATAGCTGCTTTTCAAAGCAAATGGGGATGCAAGCGAGTGTAAAGTAGGTTAGGGCTGAGCAGAGGGATAGGTGGAGCTCCCACAAGAGCAGCTATGAGAGCCATGCGGTTGTGCATGCAGCAGAGATGGGCTTCTCAGCTTAATGAGAGTGTCCTTTGCCAAAGGACACTGGAGCATACAAATAAGAAAGCCCAAACTCTCCTGGGTGTGTATCTCAGAGGTCTGACTCATTACTGTTGCTTGGTTTTGTTTTAGTTTTGCTTGAGGTGTCCAAGGTTGCAAAAAGAGGCAGAATTGAAGCAGGACGTTCATCTACTGAGCACCAAGCTGTCACGTGTGCCCCATGGGCATGCTGACCCATCCCAGGCTCTCCTCCCAGCACTGCTTAGGAGACTTCTTTGCCTTCTCCTCCCACATAGGCTTACTCCTTTCTCATGCCTTTTTATCCAAAGTTCTTCCTTTATTCTCTATCTCTTAAATCCTGGTGAGATCCTCTCCACTTGTGATTTAGGTAGACTTTAACCAGGTGGTGGAGCTTCCCATGAAACCCCTCTTCCACATATATCTGCTTTGAAAATGTACATTACACAACTGGATAGCACCTCCTCACAGCTGGAGCGAGTTGCTGAAATCTGGAAGGAGTTTAATAGCTGCAAATGTCATTCATGAAAACTTGGTATCTAATGCTGCAATCAGTCAAGTCAGTCTATATCTCAGTGTATTTTATAGCTCTGTAGGGAACCGAATTGTGGGAAGGGATGATACGTTTTGTTTTGAGGTTCAGAAGAACATGGATTATCTTCACATAAACATATCTGTACTATTATTTATGTGCTTGTGGGATGGCCAAAAAAAACTTACTCGTTCTTTTTTTTTTTTTATGTAATTATTCCACAGGATCCTTCAAACCAAAAATGTGGCAGAAAGAAAACCGTGTCCTTCAGCAGCATGCCATCAGAGAAGAAAATAAGCAGTGCTAGCGACTGTATCAGCTTTATGCAGGCTGGGTGTGAGCTGAAGAAAGTTCGTCCGAATTCCCGGATTTATAACCGTTTTTTTACTCTGGATCCTGACCTGCAGGCTCTTCGCTGGGAGCCTTCCAAGAAGGACCTTGAGAAAGCCAAGCTTGATATTTCTGCTATAAAAGAAATCAGACTAGGGAAGAACACAGAAACGTTCAGAAATAATGGGCTTGCAGACCAGATTTCTGAGGACTGTGCACTGTCAATAATTCATGGTGAGAACTACGAGTCCCTTGACTTGGTTGCCAATTCGGCTGATGTGGCCAATATTTGGGTATCAGGATTAAGATACTTGGTTTCTCGTAGCAAACAACCCCTGGATTTGATGGAAAGCAGCCATAATACCCCACGGTTTGCCTGGCTAAAAACTGTATTTGAAGCAGCAGATGTTGATGGTAACGGCATAATGTTAGAAGATACATCTGTGGAGCTAATAAAGAAACTCAACCCCACCTTAAAGGAATCAAAGATTAGATTAAAGTTTAAGGAAATCCAGAAGAGCAAAGAGAAACTTACAACACGAGTAACAAAAGAAGAATTTTGTGAAGCATTCAGTGAACTTTGCACAAGACCTGAAGTTTATTTCTTACTTGTGCAGATATCTAAAAATAAAGAGTATCTAGATGCCAATGACCTCATGCTGTTTTTAGAGGCTGAGCAAGGAGTGACCCACATAACAGAAGAAATGTGTCTGGATATCATACGCAGGTATGAGCTTTCTCAAGAAGGGCGGTTGAAAGGGTTTCTTGCAATTGATGGATTTACTCAATACTTATTGTCCCCAGAATGTGATATTTTTGACCCAGAGCACAAAAAAATTGTCCAAGACATGACACAGCCTTTATCACATTACTACATCAATGCATCCCACAATACATATCTAATAGAAGACCAGCTGAGAGGGCCAGCTGATATCAATGGGTATGTCAGAGCGTTAAAGATGAGTTGTCGGAGTATTGAACTAGACGTCTGTGATGGCCCAGATAATGAACCCATTATTTGTAACCGTAACAACATGACATCCCCGCTTGCCTTTCGAAATGTTATTGAGGTAATAAATAAATTGGCCTTCTTTGCTTCAGAATACCCCCTTATCCTCTGCTTGGGGAACCACTGCTCCGTCCAACAGCAGAAGGTAGTGGTACAACACATGAGAAGGATCTTTGGAAACAAGCTGTACACAGAGACACCCTTATCCTCAGAAGCCTACCTCCCATCACCCGAGAAACTGAAAATGAAGATCATTGTGAAGGGGAAGAAGCTGCCCTGTGACCAGGATATATTAGAAGGAGAAGTCACCGATGAAGATGAAGAAGCTGAAATATCCCGGAGACTGTCAGAGAATTTCTCAAGGGAACCAAAGCTGATCTGGCTCTGCAGGGAATTGTCTGACTTGGTGTCCCTGTGCAAATCTGTCCAATACAAGGACTTTGAGACATCCATGAAAGCTCAAAACTATTGGGAAATGTGCTCCTTCAGTGAGGCAGAAGCCAGTCGAATTGCAAATGAATACCCTGAAGACTTTGTCAACTACAACAAAAAGTTCCTGTCCAGGGTGTACCCAAGTGCTATGAGGATAGACTCCAGTAACTTAAATCCTCAAGATTTTTGGAACTGTGGTTGCCAGATAGTGGCCATGAACTATCAGACCCCAGGGCCCATGATGGACCTACACACTGGCTGGTTTCTACAGAATGGGGGATGCGGGTATGTTCTCAGGCCTTCAGTGATGCGTGATGAAGTGTCTTACTTCAGCGCTAATACCAAGGGCATTGTCCCGGGGGTCTCTCCCCAAGTCCTCCATGTCAAAATAATAAGTGGTCAGAACTTCCCAAAGCCCAAGGGTGCATGTGCAAAGGGGGATGTCATAGACCCCTATGTCTGCATAGAAATACATGGCATTCCTGCAGACTGCACTGAACAAAGAACTAAAACTGTGCAGCAAAACAGTGATAACCCCATTTTTGATGAAAGCTTTGAGTTCCAAATCAATCTACCGGAGCTGGCCATGATCCGTTTTGTTGTTTTGGATGATGACTACATTGGTGATGAGTTCATAGGCCAATACACCATCCCACTGGAGTGCTTACAACCTGGTTATAGGCACATACCACTGAGGTCTTTTGTTGGTGATATCATGGAGCACGTTACCCTCTTTGTTCACATTGCAATAACCAACCGAAGCGGAGGTGGAAAGACCCAAAAGCGCAGCCTCTCGGTGAGGATAGGAAAGAAAGCAAGGGAGTACACGATGCTGAGGAACACCGGGCTCAAGACTATTGATGACATCTTTAAGATGGCAGTGCATCCACTACGAGAAGCGACTGACATGAGAGAAAATATGCAGGTATGACATTTGTGTGTGTTGGTATGTCCTGGTTGTGGAAGGGAAGGTCCTAATGTGAGCTGCTGGTAGGGCAAACATGTTGTAGCCCATGGAAGCTGTTGAAGTTTCAGGCTGCATGGCTGTTATTAACCTTTAACTGCGTATCAGAAGGCTGATAACTACAGGTGGTAACTAGAAAGTGAATGTGGGATTAAGCAGAAATGTATTAAATATCACTGTGCCCTCTCCAGATGCATGCTTTACTGGTTGTCTTTGAGAAGGCAGAACTGAGGGTACAGTTGTGTCCCCAGGGCTTGCGTCTCAAAAACTTCATTTCCTCACTGGTCCTGAACAAGTCAGCAAGCTTTTGTTTTGCTAACTGAGCGAGGGTTATGCTCTCCACTTCCTTTGTTTGGGTGAGCATACCACGCAGTGCATGTGTCATTGAAGTCTTGTCTACACCAGAAAAACCCACTGTGCAAAGAGCAGCACATTTCCCTGAGCATGTGTTGCCACCATTCGCTCAAAGGTACATTCAGTGTCAGCACTGAATGCCACTTGGATTGCAGCTTCCTCCCTGCTAAAGAGCAGCATTGTCTCTGCTGGCGGAGTGCCTTTTGGCTTAAGGGGTCTCCTGGCAGCGTGGTCTCCTGCCCATGCTGCTCTGAAAGCAGCCAGAGCCCGCTATGGCTGGTGCGGCTGGTGCCCAGGTACCCAGCACCATCACAGCTGCCCATGTTGGACCTTCCTAGTTGGCAGGAGATGAAGTGGCAGCAAGGGCAAACAAGAACCAGGCTGTCTGGTGCTCTCCCCTGCCGGTTGATTAAGAGGCAGCTCAATTCAGAGGTCCAAATGCTGCCTAGAAACAAAACTGAGTAGCATTAAACAATGAGTTTTCTTTAACAGCTGAAATCAGCCATAGCTATCTCCTTGGTAAAGAGGCAGAAACAATTCATTTTTCTCTCTTGAAAACAGCAGAAAAAAGCATAGCGCTTCATTGACCCTGCTCTGCTGGACAGTCTAAAGCAAATGAAATGTTGGCAGCTGGAAGTTTACAGAATGACATAAGTTTTATATCACTCCCAAAGGAATAGTCTAAGCATATTTTTAAGAATGGGAAACTCTTCCCAGCCTTTCCTTTCCTGCAGGCCTTGAAAAGTAGCTAAACTGCTGACTCCACCTTCTGTCTAGGTCAGGCACTATATGTGAACTATGTAAAAGAAAATACTCAGAATCTGATTTAGAAACAGCATTAAGGGGCCTTCCAAGCAAAATCTGAGTACAAGATCTTGTTTTGGAGAATGCTTTGTAAACACACAGTTGTTAGCTTTAACTGCATGCTGATGTATTTGATTAATGAGAAAAACCCTCTTTTAATTAACTGGGCATTTTCTGATGACTGGTTTTGCAGCAGGATGGTGAGTGGGGGGGGAACATTCACAAGGTATGGATTGTTAAAATACTCTCTAAATTAGGCTTTGTGCATCTTGGTCACTGTTGTGCAACTCAGGAAGCTAAATGACAGGGGCATGTCAACTGTACATCCCTTGACCTGATAAGTAGATAAGCCGTGACATGTTAGTTTGGGTTGACCTGTATATCCAGTATTGATTTTCTTACATGTGGCCTGTGAAGGGGAAAGAGTGTTTAGGTTTTTTTATGATGTGGTAATGCAAGGCTGACAACAAAGTGGATTTTTCCTGCTTGCCCTTCCCATGGGAAATACCAGGTCTGTCGAACTTGTTCTTGCTGGAGGATGATAATGATGGGAGAAGAGGTGATTACAGCATCAAAAGCAATTTGAGTCTGTACAGTTGGGAAGAGAAATAGCATTTTAAGATTATGGTTTCATATGCTGGGGACCAGAGCTTGTCCCTGTTGGGGCTGGATTTGCAATGCAAAGTAGCTGCAGAGGTGGCAACTGGGATACCTGGGCCTGAAGGAAAGCTGGATCTGGCAGTAGGCTTGGGGAGTCAGGAATGGGGCTGGCTGGGAGCTCCTGGGTGCACTGGCACCTCAGGGATGGCAAGCAGCAGGGTAGCACTGCCTTACATCAGAGGGGAGAAGCAGGCAGGAACTGATGAGGTCCTGGAGGGCAGGAGGGACCGAGTGGGAAGGGGCAACATGCACTCAAGTGTTTATTTTCCTTCCTCCAGAATGCCATGGTGTCTGTCAAGGAGCTCTGTGGGCTGCCGCCCATCGCCAGCCTGAAGCAGTGCATCCTGACCCTGTCCTCGCGGCTGGTGAGCAGCGACAATGCACCTTCCGTCACCCTCTCCATGAAGGATGCGTTTCCTTACTTAGAGCCTCTGGGGGCCATGCCGGATGTGCAGAAAAAGGTCCTGGCAGCCTATGACCTGGTAGGTGCTTATAGGCGCTTACCACTGCTACCTCTGTCTTTTCTTGCTGTTGGGAACAGAGCAAGTGATGCTCGCTGTTCTTCACATGTCCAAATAATTGAGTTAAATGAACAAGGCTTTTCAAATGGCTTAGGCTTAGCAAACTTGTCCTTTAATCACCAAAATACCACACTGGGTTTTTTGTTGTTGTTTCTTTCTTTTTAAGCACAACTGTGACTATCACAGGTTGGCACTTGAAGAGGCCTTTGTTTACAAAAATAGCAGCAATTCAGCATGTATTGGGGACTGTTAGTCGTTGTCCTTGGGAAGGGGCAAGATTTGTGTGCTGCCCTTCTCTTGCCTCCCCACAGCACAGGGCAAGGCCATTAAAGAGGGAGCTGCAGCATGAGAATTCCTAGGCAAAGCTGAGCCATCCCCTTCCCAATGCCTTTCAGTAGCACTGTTAACTACTGCCCATGTCCCTGCCAGGCCAAGTCAGTGCTTCCTCCTGGGGAGGGCATGTCAGAGTTGGAAGTTTAAAAGCGCCCATTTTCCTCTTGCATAGGGAAAGAGAGGTCAGTGTTATACAGGAACGCTTATAATACTTATAAAAAGGTAGAGAGACAAACTGCTCCAGGAGAGCGCTGCTGCTCACCCTTGTATGGCATATGTCACTGCTGTTGGTCACTTCCAGCAGCAGAAATCACATTGCATCGATGAAACTATCCCTAGTAGACGTTCTGCAGCAACCCATAGCAAGCTGCATAGGTTTGCAAACTTTGACTTCAGTATTACACTATGGCAACCTGACTAAACCACAGTGCATGTTCAGTGCACGGCAGTTATTTCTGCACCTAATGTTCATAAGGAATGAAATGGTGAATAACTTCAGAGGTATCAGACGGCTTTCAGAGACCCTGAAGTGTTGTGGAGAGTGGTTGCAGCTTTGACCAGCTGTTCTATGGGCCAAATGCTCTATTCCATTCCATCTCGTTTTTTGCTGTTATAACACACTTTTCAGGAGAAAATCAGCTCTGGGGGAAGAGGGAGACACTGGTGCTGATTAAAAGAGAAATACTAAAAGTACTCTGAAATAACCTTTGGGTTCCTTCCAAAGTAGTTTATATTACTTGGAAGTGATTAAGTTGTGGTAATAAACCACCAGCTGTAACAATATCAGAACAAGGATTTGCAAATCCAGTTGATAGCACTATTTTAGGATGGACTTTTTTACATAGATTTGTTACATGGTGTGGTGTCTGACTGAAAGAGCAAATACCACATAAATAAGAGATTTTTCTGTCTTTGGAGGCCTGCCTAATGGAGTTTTACCAAAATGAATGTGTCACCTCTTATCTCCGTAATTATACACTGAAGAGTACACATGGGACATTTCAAGGCCTCCTTGTGCTATGGAAACAGTTTTTCAATTTAAATAGGTGAAAGGCCTCTTTAGAATGCAGACAAAAACACTTGTATAACTGCTTTAAATAATGTTTGTTCTCACATTCATCTCTGATGGGGAGAGATGTATCTTGAATGTCAAGAGAAAGTGCAAAGGATTTAAAATCTGAGAAAGAAGGGAATTCTTCGGTGCCTCTGTAAGGGTTGATTTGAGATGTAATTCTGGTTAATGAGAACATGATACTTTATATTACTTTTACTCATTTTGTCTGCCTGGGACTGCCTCTTACTTTGCTGAAACTTGCTTCTGAAAAACCAAAAGCTGGGTTTAATGAATATTTTTGCTGCATTTTGGCTATTTGCCATTTGAGGCAATGCCAGCTGTAGAATATTGAAATCTATTTAGCCTTTTCTTTGTTGGAAAAAAAAATAATGAACTGTCTCTATCAATCTTGGTATTTGAAAATACAGTGTGGGGATGGGTTTGCAGTTTTGATGTTGAGAAAGGGCTCTTCCTTAATATGGCGTTTGTAATGACTTGGTATAATCCAGGGTGTATTTGTTTTTAATAATACTTCTTTGTGCAAATAAGAACACTTAAATAAGGAGCTGTTGGTGAAAAGCAAGATAAAATAATTTAGCTTTGTATTCATTTATTTTTATCCAAGATATACTACCGTTCAGCCTTTTAAGTTGTTGATAAATATGGCTTCAAGGAACTGGATCCACAAGTGCGTGTTCCCTGTCTTTGACTCCTCAGAAATGTCTCTTTGCTTCAAAGCACGTTTTGGGTGAATGGGCCTGAAAGCAATTTTAAATGCAGAAAATAAAAGCTGTTGATGTTGGCCTCTATCTTATATGAATGGGCTGTAGTCTTAATGCCTTTCATGGTTAAACAGACAACAGTTTGACACTAAACCTCTTGGTGTGATTGTGAGTCTGCCTCACTCACGGGGCTCCACAGCACAGGTAGCTGGGCAAACCCTTCCTCGCCACCTCCAAAGCCACCACTTATCTCACATTCTTCAGAAAGTCTGCTTTGGGAATTATCTCTGATGAAAACAGCCCTAATGTGGTAGAATTTTTTTCCCTTACAGGAATTGCCAACTGAACATACCTTTTCGGTTTTTTTCCACTGAAATGATACACTCTGTGTGTTAAATGGAGCATAGACAGGGCTGCCAGTCCAGGCAAATGGAGGTGCAAATGCTTGGAGACCTGCCACAATGATCTGGAAAGCAGTTAACTGTCTGTTCCCTCCTGCTCAGCCTTTGTCAGTAGGCTCCATAGACAAAGACTGGTTTGTGCAGTTTGTTTGTTTTTTTTCCTGGGCAATTAATGTCACCATTGTGTTCCTCATTAAATATTTTCTTTTGAGAGGGGCCTTCTTAGAATAAAAATTTCATCTGCTTTGTGTAAGGAACTGGAATGAATTTCAGGATTCTATTTATATGTTTTCTTTTATGGTCACACTGCAGTGGTTTAGTGGAACTCGACTGTTGCTGTGCCTCATGCAGGAAGAGGCTGCACTGTTTCTGAGTTGTATGGGAGCTTCTGCAGAGGAGAGCAGGGAATGGGATTTACCAAAACCAGGAAAATACAGTTCAGACTTGTTTATTTCAATTTACAGCTTTGGTTGATACCCTATATAAGGGTATGATGAATGGATTCTGGTAATGTTGTCATAGATTCCCACAGATACACCCTGCTATAGCATATCACAGAGCTGTTCTTCAGCCCTTTCCTATGAGGAAAGATTCTCCCTCTCCCCTTCTACCTTCATGCACTCCTTTGCCAGTGGCTGAGCATGGGAAGATGCTCGTTCAGGTGGGCAGCATATGCAGTGTGTCCTGTAACCTGTCAAAAGATGTCGGTATTCATTGATCGCACCTAAAAAAAAGGAGATATTCAATGTGAAGAGAAGGGATGGGGCCCAGCTGGACTTGACAGATGGTTGAATTATTCATTGCAAACAGTTACCCTGTGAAGTTAGGATTTTTTTTGGTTGAGAATTGTTCGGAAACAGATTGTGGTCTCTCTGTCTGCACGATATATTCATGTGCTGAAGCAAGCATGCATGAACTCAGGGACACTTGTGTACTTTGCTTTTCAGCTATTGGTTCAGCATTATTATTTTCCTCCAAGACAAATGATTGAATACTTTTCAAATCAAAAGCAATAAACAAGTGATAATAAACGTTCTTGGTTTTACTCAAGAAGCTCCCCAACTATCTTTACATATTTTCAAATCATAAGCATCACAAAGTGTAAAAAATGTTGAACAGAGAAGCTTTTTGTAATATAAACTCATGCTGACATTAATGTTTTGTTCTGTATTCAAGCCTTTTTAGTGGCACTCATCTTGTTTTGGAATGGGCAGGTAGGGGTGGACAGCATGTCTTTACATACTGTTGAGATGTGGCATGTTAGTTAAGAATGTCTCTGCTGACACGTAGTTGGATTGAATATTTATGAGAAGTAATATTTGTGATGCTGCTGGGGAATAAGTTGATGCATTTAGTGGCAGGGTTTTTGTTGACACTGGTGTTGGTCCATGCACACTAGTAGAAGTCTGCTGAGGTGTCTGTAGAGATGAACTGCTCTTTGTCTGCTGTTGATTCAAATGCAGTCTTTTTGGGTTTCTTTGTCTTGATGCAGGTGTGACAGCTCTCTGTCCCCCAGGAGAAAGTCCATTTTCCCTGTCATGTAAATGCAAAATGACCGAATAGATTTTTGTGAGCTTTTCCAGTGAAATTCATACTTCAGCTGGGACAGAGTCATCCCCAAAGGGATGTTCTTCACAATTCTCTGAGCAGATGAAGACAAGGGATATTGCAGAGTAAAGCATCCACTGCCAAGAAAGTGTCATAATGCATTGATGTCAAACACAGTCCAATACATGGACATTGTCTTAAAATTGTATCTGTTTTAAAGAGTTTTCTGTCCAAAATTGGACACAGACTGGGAAAGCGATTATCCTGTTTCTTTCTCCACTTCTTTCAATTCTCTCATTTACCCACCACTCACAGTTTCACTCCTTGGTACCCCATGTCCCTTAGTCCCTCCTAAAATAGGACCTGAAAATCATCAGATCAGAACTCTTCTTGAAGAATGAAGCTCCATTTGGGTACTTTAGTTACTCTGTTTTAGATAAGCATACTGAAAGATGATGGCTCCCTCTGTTCCTCCACTACCTCTGTTGTTTTATAGAGGAGACTGGTCTTCATGCACCAGATCGCATCCTGTAACTTTCTGACACTGAAAAAACTTGTAAGCAGAAACACGAGATCAGAATTTAAGGTGAATTTTATTCAGTTCCTTCTGCAGTTTGTGTCAGGAAGGTATTTCAGATGTTTCCAGCTGATGTAACCATCCCTGATACCTGTTGCTCTTACTGGGCTGTTGCAGGTAAAGCCTCGGATACAGAAACCTGGCTTGGAGCATAATGGGACAGCAACAGGGTGGACTGATAGCCAGTGTTCCTTTCCATGCCCTGGCACCACGTGCCCATTCGTCCTGGTTGGCAAGACTTGTTGGCACACGATTGCTTGGCTGTTTCTTGTCCCGAAAGTCTACAAGAAATGCGCAGTGTTAAAGCGGGAAGCCTGTTCAAATGGTTGCGAGTTCAATTTGTACTTCAGCTGTTTTTCCCAATCAGTTGTATTTTTGTAGCCTTTTTTGTCTGTTTGGTGGTGGGTTTACAGGGAGGGATTGTGCATGTTGCTTGGAGCTCTTTTAGCAATAGAGGCACGATACGATACTCCTTACCCAGGCAAAACTCTTCATCGTCGAAGAAAGGCATAAGAGGTTGGAAGAATGGCCATGAGGAGACACCTTCTTTTTCATTTGATGTTCAGGCAGTTCCTGTTCTAAACTTGGGAATATTTATGAGAGGATTCTTTGAACTGTTCCTTTTGTATCATTTATCTTCCCAGCGGGAGCAGTGCTTTAATTTGCCACCAGGAGTTTTTCCCTTCTTTTTTTTTTTGTCTTGGTGAGACTGCTGTGTTAATTTCCTCTCCCCTTTTCAGTCTGTAGAATAGCTGGTAATGAAAACAGGAAATTGGTTCCTAGCACAGGAGTTCATTAAAGCAAAAACAAATGACATGATTTTTCAGTTTCTGCTAATCCTCTGATTAAACTGCCTTTAGTGCAGACAATAAATAAGCCTGTTAATTTCTTATGAATAGAAATATGCTGTCCTCAGTGTAAAGATATTTTGAATTTCCCTTAAAATTTATTTATCTTTGTAATTAACACATAATATGCGTGGCAAAGTAAAGAATCGTTCTTTCCACGAAGCAATGGGATTTTAAATTAGATTTTGCATGCTATCTGTATCTGGTGATACAGATCAGTTATGTTTTCAGCACGTGGTCTGCTCCACTTGCTGAGTCTCATATACAGGACAAGAGAGAGCGGCCAAGTTTGTCCCAGCTCTTTCTGGCATGACTGTAACAGGGTGCTTCAGGTAGGCCGGGAATAATCAAGTTCAGGCTTCTTGCTTTAAGCATTGCATAAGAATATTTAAATTCATAGAATAGTTAGGGTTGGAAAGGACCTTAAGATCATCAAGTTCGAACAAGAGCTATTTTCCGGGAACCCCCCTAACCTATGCAGATGAGCCTTTGTATACCTCATTCCCATTAGTTTATTAAACATGACATGTACTTCTGGGGCTCGTGCCATATGCATCTTTCGTCAGTCTGAACAACCCCTCATTCACTTGTGAGAGCATTTGTGGTGCTGCAGCTTCTCCAAGAGGGTTACCACCTCCAGGACTTGCAACAGTCTTTGTGTCCCTGCTCCCATGGAAACGTGGCAGGGGTCCCCGAGGGGAGGAGCGGGGCCATCCTTTGTTCCTGCAGTTCCTACACTGCTGCAGCATCTGCCATGTGAGTACAGAAGGGACCCTGCACCCTCCCTCCCCAGGGGTCTCAGCCCTCGCAACACAGGGAGCAATGCTGAAATTAGCAGCATCTCAAAATTATGTCAAGGTATGTGGTAGTTGATCCCATTCATCCTTTTCCCTTCTGTTTAGTATACACTGTTGGTCAGCAAGGTAGCTTTTTTAAGTCCCTGCCTAAATCAGAACCTGGTTTTGTATGCTTTCATTCCTACATTTGTCCTGTTTTTTCCCTTGTAGCTATGTTAAGCACATCACTGAATATCACTTACTACCTTTCTGACATAGGAAAATACAAGCTGTCCTGAGCAACCCTGCCAGCGTCAGCAGCTGCTAAAAATCTTCTCACTGACTCCAGGTGGACCCAGATACCAGCATCCATCCTCCAAAGATTGCTTTTCAGTATACATTCCTTGGAGGTTAATCTCTTGAAGCTCAGTGTTCAGGAGTTAACACTCTGGTGGGGCGAGTTTCCTGAGGGAGCAGGACGTCTCTTGCTCTTTGAGTCACTCACCGAAGTGAGTTACCTTTGGGAGCTGACATTAAACAGCAGCCTGATGGGCAACCTGGCAGATAGCTGGGACTTACACAACTGCCTGAGAGTGCTGCTCACTACAGGTCTGACCAGAGTAAAGATGCATGGAAGTTCACATTGTAAACAGCAGAAGCTCACTCTTAACGTTTGAGACAGGTTGGTGGATTTTGAAACTTTACTGGCAAAATTGGGATTGAACATCTCAGTCTTTCATGTGATAGCCCAAGCACAAATATAGGCTGAGTGGATAATGGATTGAAATGAGCCCTGAGGAGAAGGACTTGGGGGTGTTAGTTGACCAGAAGCTCAACATGACCCAGCAATGTGTGCTGCCAGCCCAGACACTAACTGTGTCCTGGGCTGCATCAAAAGGAGTGTGGGCAGCAGGCCAAGGGAGGTGATTCTTCCCCTCTACTCTGCTCCAGTGACACCCCGCCAGTGCAGTTCTGGTATCCTCAATGAAAGAAGGACATGGAGCTGTTGGAGCAAGTCCAGAGGAGGGCCATGAGGATGATCAGGGGACTCAAGGATACCTTCCACTAGATCAGGTTTGCTCAAAGCCCCATCCAACCTTCTAGGGATGGGGCAGCCACAACTTCTCTGGGCAACCTGTGCCAGAGCCTCACCACCCTCACAGTAAAGAACTTCTTCCTCATATCTAATCTAGACCCACACTCTTTCAGTTTAAAAGGACACTCCCTAACCCCAGTCACTGAGCTGAGGAACTCTGAATCCACTCTCGGGATTTGTCATGGGACAAAAGTTACTTATTTTTGTCAAGATTACTGCTGAGTATTAAGACAGGAATAAGTTAAATTCTGCTATATAACTGTTTTTAATTGCTCTTGCTGAGCTGGGAGCAGTGAGACTTTGATGTCAGCATCAAAGGAGCGGAGGGCTGCTCTACCTACTTTACAGAAAGGGGAAACTGACATCCTATTGCCACTTCTGTCTTAAAAAATGAATGTAATACCTTCATATCTGAGAATGTTAAAACAAGCATGCCAGGAACTCCTGGGAGTGGGCCCAGTAGTTGGAGGAAGATACAGTCAAATTTAGGTTACCAAATTGCATCATTCTCAAGCTTGCTTTTTTTTTGTATGTGGTAGGATGATTTCCTGTGGCCATATATATATGTGTGTGTATATATATATGTATATAAATATATATATATATATAAAACTCTCACAAGTTAAGTTCCATTTCGGAGATCTGAGCACAGCAGAGTCAGACACTTTGGGTATCCTGTCCCAGCTTAGCTGCATTGACCTTGCTGGGCCAAACCTTGCTGCTGGGTAGCAAGTAGATACACAGACCCAAGGAGGGGTAAGCTCAGGGTGATGGGTGCATGGGATGCAGCAGCCATGGAGATGGTGGCAGTACCTGGCTGGACCAAGTAGTGTGAGCACTGGTTTGTAGGCCGTGTGTCTGCATGCTGAAGAGATGCACGTTTGTCTTCTGGCTGCTTCTGTAGTGACTTGCAGGTTTTGTCAGGACTTCTCTTTACTGCTCAGACCAACTTTAGCATTTGCAGTTGGCATCTAAACGGTTCCTTCAGCACAAATTGACTGTGTGCTGTGGTACTGAGAAGCCAGACGGTGCGTAGAGATGGTAATTTCTGTTTAGATGACAAGCAAAGATATCAAAGATGAAAAAATCAACATGATGCATGAACAAGCAGTAATAAGAATGAAAGGCAAATGATACCATTGAAAGTAATTTCAATCTCAGCTATATACACTGGGCATGTTCTGCTAAAAGAACAGTTTTGCACCCTGTCAGTATATCAGGCTTTTTTTCTCTCTGCCTGGGTAGCTGGTAATGGATTTTGGTTTTCTCATGTTTTTGTTCTTACCAAAGCAAAGGCATAGGTATTCTTATGAAGGACCATCTTAACAGGTTTAGTTAGAAATGAAGATGGCATGAGGAGCAAAATTTGGATCAGAATTTGGAAGTTCGGGTGTGACAAGGGGCATCATCTCCTCCTCCCTAGTATCTAATTAAAACAATACAATATGCTGATTTGCAGATGTTAATTTAATACCGTCGTCCACTAAAATCGTTAAAACCTACTAGTTGTGTTTTCATATTTAGTGTGTTTGAAATACTTTTAGCAGTTGTAGCATTTTGGCAGAGCTTTCAGATGGCAGCTTCTGCAGTTTCAGGATGTAACATTAGGCAGTATTCAGTTTCCTTCATTTCTAATTGGCACCGCTCTTGTGCTGCTTGGATTTGATTGGGGTTTGTAGCGTGTGTCCCAGGAGAGTGAGATTATTCTCAGGCATTGTTTGTTACACAGCACGTTCCTGCCTTCTGGAATGTGCCACCTTTTGCAGAATATAGTATTGGAACAAGTTGCTCGCAGGCCTGGGCTTCTGAAGGGTTTTGGAAGGCTTGTTATCATTGAAGGAGATATCATTTGCAAGTAGGAAGGCTCAGAAAACTTTTCATGTAATGGACCCTTCATCTGTTTGCTGTTAATCATAGCATAGAATCACAAAATTGTTAGGATTGGAAAGCACCTTAAGGTCATCAGGTTCCAACCCCTTGGCATAGGCTACTCTAGGATGATGCATAAGTAGGGGATACCTCTTGAAACTTGTGAGTAGGCCTGGTTTGGTTTTAGTTCTTCTTTCTTTTACATTTCAACAGAAGTGTTGAAGACAGGCTAGGATTGGATCTGAATTTCTCCAAAGGGAAACTCCTGTAGCTGACTGAACTGCTATAGTGCATAAAGTTCAGCACAGGCCTAAGTACCCCTTGAAATAACCGCTATTCATAACTTAGTAACGTTTTTGATACCTATTTATGTCAAGAACTATGCTTATTTCTCCTTTGTTTCAAGAAGGGTACTAACTGGAGCTCAGTTCCACACAGAATGGGTATTGTTTGTCTGCTATAACTCTGCTTTTCCTCTGAAGTCGTGTGTTTCCTGCATGTAACTGTCACGTAGCTTGATACAGATCTGGGAGCCCTGATATGAAGGGATGATCTGATCATTATAGTGTTATTTGCAGTTTGAACCTTTCTGCTTTTCTGTGAAGTAGATGTTGCAGAAACCCCCAGTAATGCTGCTTTTTTCCCCTTTTGTTTTGTGACAGATGATTCAAGAGAGCAGGGTTCTCATTGAGACGGCAGACATCACTCACGACAAGATTGTTCAGTGCCAGAAAGCAGGTAATCCTTCTTTACTGTGCAGTTCTGGATGGGAGATGGGAAATGATGTGCCAGAATTTACTTATAATTTGTGACTAATGCAGCATCTTTCACCTGGTATTTCAGAAAGCATCCCGGTCTTTCTTTGGCAGAATCCACCCTGCTGAAGGCTCACCCTCCAGTAGCAGTGCAGGCATGGGATTAGGAAAGGATGCTCAGCTTTCACCTTAAAAGCTATTTGCTCCATCTACTCTGCAGCTCTGAAATGTCTGACAGCATTTAAATTAGTCCAATGAGCTAAAAAGGCATTCAGTTAACAAGAGGGAGTGAGAAAGCATGCTGTCTTTACTGAGATACATGCTCTATCACAATCATTTTCTTAAACATGGACAAAGCAACAGTTTTTGAAACCTACAGTACCAAGCTTGTTTGCCTACCGTTATGTTTTCTGTTTAGATTTGTTTTAGGCCTTGGAAATTTATGCCAATATAATTCCATTGTATCACAGTTAATCTGTGTAGCTATACATTAATGTGCATCAGGAGTATGGGCGTAAACCACTGTAAGTAGGCTCAAAAGACCACGTGTTGCTGGTGTATCGTAGTGGATGTCTTTACCAGGACAGCAGGCTAGACTCAGAACTGGGACACGTCTTCTGTAGTTTTCACACACAAGAGTAAGGCCTGCTAGAGAGATGAGTCACGTTTGCTGGTGGAAATCCTCTATAACTGTATCCATTGGCTTTCACGTATCAGAAACCAAGCTGAATCATAGAATAATTAGGGTTGGAAAGGACCTTAATATCACTAAACCATGTCACCCAAGGCTCTGTTAAATAAAAGCAGTGTATCTCTGCTAGGGGTTCACACTGCATAAATAAAATCTGTTTCCAGTTCATTTAGCTGTACGGCTGCACCTTTCCTATCCTACAGCAAGCCTTGAAGGTCAGTAGTGCAAACGCTTGCAACTGTATTTAATTTGCATTCTTAGCCATAGTCTTCTGGGACCACAACAATCATAAATACTATTGTTTCTGATGAGTGTTTTTGGATTTGGCAAGTGATGTGGGCTGCAACCATTTGCTTCTATAAATGTAAATAATGAATGAAGCTGATGTTTTGTAGTAAATCCCTTAATTCAGCTTTTTCATTAGAGGAAATTTGGACATGGTTTCAACAACAGCATTGAACTGATTTTTATGTGGTGCAAGAGCATGGTGCAACCTAGTCCTTTGAAATTCAGAGCTCTGGAGCCATGCTGGCAGTCTGGTAGCAAAGGGAAGAGAGGCAAGCAGTTATGTCTTGCTGGCTTTCATGGGCCTCATCTTGTGTCATACCTTGGCTTTTGTGTATCTGCATAAGCAGCATAAACATCCTCAGCCAAAGCCGCCATCAGGTACAGAGGGTTTAGGAATGAGACAGTGACAGGAAAATGCACCACCAGGGGCTCTTTATTGAGGGTGTAATTTAAAAGCAACACTTTGCACTAAAGGATGCAGACCCTCAGCACCATCAGCCATCTTTCTGCCCACCCTGCTCTGTGCCTGCAGAAAAGAGCCCACAACTCTTGGCTGGCACTGGTATCCTTGCAAGCAGGGAGCTGGAGATGAGTGGGGAGAACATGATGGAGGACCATGCCACCACGCTGATGTCCAGAGTTCCATGCAGTTCCCCTCCCCTTCCTTCCCTGGCAGAAACATTAACTTCTCAAGTTTGTTCTCTTTGCTGTTGCCTCTACTTGTATTTTCATTTCTTTTGCTTTGTTAGCCTTAAAATATCATTTCTGACTGAGAAGGCGGCTGGGGAGATGTGAAGTGCTCTTCTGAAGCCTCAGGATTTAGACAGAGGAAAAGAGTAGCAGAGACAGGATCCCTCACCATGCTCAATTGCCAGTTAGTTTGCTGCAAATATTACTCAGGCAAATCGTTAATTATCATTTTCAATGTGGCAAGATGAAGCACTCAAAATTAAGAGGTTTCAGAGGTGCAATTGTCTGTGACATTGTTGTTCACCTCACCCCAGTCCTGCTCCCTTTGGACATGTGTTCTCATCAGATCTCTGCTTCACATCACAGCCAGTTTTGATCCAGGCTCCCTGTGCCACAGGGTCCTGTCACCCCTCAGATGGCTTCTGGGATGGCTGGTTTTGCTGGGTTCTTTTCATGTGCGGTCTCAGCCAAATGCACAATGATCAGCAGCAGCTTGGAGGATGTTTTCATTGGTGCTCCTTCCTGCAGACTGACAAATGTTTGTGGCTTCTCTTTCCAGGACAGCACTGTCTCCAACTTACAGCTCAGGTAAAGAGGTCCAGAGAGAAAGATAACTAAAAGGATGCTGCATAAAGGCAGGGCTCACCACATGGAGCTGAGCCCTATGAGCCTTCCTATTTTTTTTGCAGGACAAAATGAGTCATTTGCAAGTTTTCTTTCACTTACTGAAGTGAAATGATTCGTAAGTCAGTTGGAGTGAGGAGCACCTGCATGGGAATCTTGCTTGGTCTGCAGTTATTTAGGCTGTTTCCCAAAGGAAGTGCTGTGGGAACTCTGTTACCCTTGACAGGCAAAACCTGCAGAACAATAGAGAAATCCTGCGTTGTGTGGGGTAGAACTGCCTCAGTGTTACCCAGCTCCTGGAGCTGTTGCAAGGCAAGAAGAAACCTATGTTAATCTTCCAGGAGTGCTTTGGGCAAGCTGCACCGAGTGCAAGCCTGCCTTGGGCTGCTGAAGGACTGGCTCCTTCAGCAATGCACTAGAGAGCCCTGTGTCTGCTCCGAGCAGGTGTTCTCTCGACGGGTATTTCTCCAGTGTCATTTCAATGAAGCTCAAATTTGCAAGGACATTTGCTCTAAAAGGTTAGGGGAAAGCTGTGAAACAACTGGATATGGAGTTGGTTTGCTCAGCCAGGATCGGCTTTAGATGTTTTGGAGTGATTTAGTGCCAAAATGACTTCCGTAAGGTACAAATTGAGGGACAAGAAGCTCTCCCTCCATTTTATCTCTTAATCCATCCCAGACTGAGAGAAATGTTTGCATACACTGCAAATCTTGTGGAGTTGGTGAGCTAATTGGGCTCATTAGCTTTTTAATCTGCTCCCAGATTTCCTGAATCCTTGTACCCGGCAGCAGATTTGCAGATATTTGCCAGAGAAATTAGCAATGAAATGTAACAATTCCCAGGGCTGTGGCTGGAAGTCTCAGTTCTCCAGGCTGCAGGAATAGCAATCCAGTGATTGGTGGTGTGCGTTCCTGACATAATTTATCAACATGAAATACAAGAGCTTTTCTGTATGACTGTGATTACGATTAATGAGGAGCTCTGCATTTGAATCTGTATTTCCCATGCTGAGCAGGTACCCTCCTTGTCTGTTAAGCTACCTTCTGAGGTACAAAATCATCTGTTCAAAGAGAGGGGATGGTGGTTGCCTTTTGTTGCAGTATTGCCAGCAATGCAGACTGCAGGCAAAAGTGCTGGATTAGTGCCTGTGTGGGACCCCAGCAGTGGAAAGGAGACTTACATACAATGTGGAAGCACAACCACAAGACCGTATCACCTCCTTATTCTGGATTATGCTCTCCAGGATGGAGTCATAACAGGGAATGGGTTGAAACACAGAACAAGGTTATGGGAAGTACCAGCTGCAAAACTGAAAAGCTCACTGAACACTGTATGAGGAAAATCAGTCATGCACTGGGTGACATAACAATCTGTGTTTTTAGGAATGGAATTCCACGAAGAGCTCCATAACCTTGGGACAAAGGAAGGTTTGAAAGGAAGAAAATTAAGCAAAGCCATTGAGAGTTTTGCATGGAATATCACAGTACTGAAGGTAAGCACAGAAAGCACCACCTTGTGTTCTGTTAACTTTATAAGCAAACCTTTGCTCTTTCAGCTCATCTATTTGTACTCTTTTACTAATACTGAAGCAACAGTTTATTTTTCTTTATGGGATGTATATGCCATTACAGACATTACCTCCAATTACTGAAATTCATCAGATATAGATGTAATTAGATATATTGATTTGGAAGCTGTTGAAGGGTATTTATCTAAGACTAATCAAAAGATGGGTTGTGGTTTCCATGCTCAGAAACATGATTTTGGTTGTCTATTCTGTCCCATTTACCCTGAACATGACCTTTCTGAGGTCATGGTGTCTCAGATACTTGTTTTGTAAAATGAGAACTAGAACATCTCCTTGGGAAGGGAAGGAAAGGGGTATGGGGTGCTGTCATGGAAAACAATGAGGAATATCGCAGATCCTGCAGGAATGTCAGGGTTATGCTTCAAAACTGGGGCATTATCCAAACAGTTAAAAAAGGATTTTCATCCTTCCATCCCAGCTGTGCAGTGACACACTGCACAGTGATCACATTACTCACCAGGCTTTATGTAGTGGTTCAGCCACAAATTGTCATGGAAGCTGGATAACTGAGCCTGGGTGAAGTTACCCATGGACAGCTGAAGATGGAAAGAGGAGAGGATCTGGTGCAGCCACAGCAGGCAGCAACTGGAGGACCTGAGCCAAGCGTTCAGGTTGTTAGCATTCAGCTCGCACCTTCTTTCACAGCCTCATTTCCCACCTTGCTCTGACAGATCACACATTGATTTCCTCCCTTTCTCTCTCTGCCGCTCCTTCCCTTCAGCTCCCATTAAGGAGGTTTCCCTGTCTGACAGCATCTTCCTGTGACCCCGCAGTGCCTTTCCTTTAGCTAGCATCCCAGGACAAGCCAGCTGATGAGAAGGAATTTTTACAAAGCTCCTCATCAAGTGCACACCCAAATGTAACATGCAACAGTGGTAGCAAGAATCATAGGAGGTGCATGCTTCAGTGTCACAGAGCTGGAAGCAGTACTAACAAGTCCTGAGCAGGAGAGGGAAAAAGGTGTTTGGAACAGAGAGGCTGAAGGGTAAAAATGGGTGGGAGAGGTCATTAGTAGCAGAGAAGGCTTAGAAAAGACCTGGGGGGGACCTGTGGTTCCTTGTGTACCTTGATTCACTGTGAAAGAAAGTGAGTAATGGAGTCAATGTAGGCTCAGTTAATAGGACCTCTGATTAGAGAAAAGGCAACCAATTCAAGTGTAATGGAAGGGACTGACCTATTCCATGCAACATAATTGAGGCAAGTAGCTAAAGTGGACAAAAAAAACCCCGAAAACCCAAAGCACTAGGAAGTTCTGAACATGAATCTGAACAACTTTAGCTGTGTTAGATAAAATAAATTCCTCATGCTCAGAGTTGCTCTAAATACAGTCAGGGTTGCTCTAAACTTGTCCATTTTGACGTGTTCATCACAGGAGATGTTCGCACCTCTGAGTGTGACCCATGATTAATGAAGGCATAAGTAGGGTATTACAGAAACATTTTCCTTGCCTAGCACAGATTGTCAACATGTTGAAGAGCATTTCAAACATCTAGCCAAGGTCAAGGGATAACTGACATGTTTCATTTCTATGTCACAACTTCTTTTTTACCTTTCTCACATCATAAAATATTAACAGAGCTTGTGGCAACTGCCCATGGGTGTAAATGCAAATGAAACACTTCTTCATTCTGGCTGAAGGCCAACTGAGTAACGACATTAGAAAATGGGGAATGTGGTTATTCAGGTGTCTGATATGAGACCATCAGTCATTGCTACATCTCATGTTTGGCATTGGCTCTCCCCTTTGTGGTGGTGACAGCTCCCCAAAAGGATTTGGTGAGGCGATACCAACCACCCTACCCCACTCACGCCATTGGTGTGCTTTGTCTGCCTAATGTCAGGGTTGTCACTACAAATATATTTCACTAGATGTTGGTGTAGTGATGTAAGACAAGAAGAAAATCACCCATAACAAATGTAAATGCATCAGCTCCTTTACAGTAGATGAGGTGAATGAACAGCACAACACCAACAGAAGAAAAGCTCTTTGTGTGCTCTAGGTTGTTGGAGGCAATTATATCATGCAGCAGTAGTCAGTTTGTATGAGGTGCCCATGAGCAATAGCAGGTATTATATCAATGCTTGTGCCTGTGAGATGATTAATAGTCTTTTCCTAGGCTAGTGAAGCCAAGGTGTATTTAATTAATGTATTTCTTTATAAAGACTCACTGCAGTAGGTAAGCTTTGAATACAAAGAGAGGATGCAATAAGAAATTGCTACTGGCAAAATCATTAATTACTTACAGATTGAAAGATTAAAGTATATTTTATAAAAACCATAACTGTGGGCATTTTTCATGTTTAAAAATGCCCGGGGGTACTTTTAAGAGGTACTTAGTGAGAATGAATCAAACTAATACGTCATTTTCTTCCTTGCTTTGTAGAAACTTAATTACATATTAGTAATACCCACTTTAAGGAGAAACTGTTTGCCAGAACATAAAAATGTTAGTAAGAACGCAGCCGTTCTAACTTGGGAACAGTCTAACAAGTCAGCTTGGATATTGATGCTTATTTTTGCCATGTCACATCTCCCTATTTGGTCCTGTATCATGTAAAATAGTGGTCCCCTGTACAGTGATACAGTAATATTGTGGGGCACAACATAAGTACACAGGACAGAAGAATCATGTTCTCACAGGGACATTATGGTTATGATCCCAAATTTAGTCTCGCTTTCATTTTTATTTCCACGCAGCACCATCTCTGTGCCTCTGTTTTCCTGCCTGTATTTAGTTAAGAATAATAGCAAAGAGAGCAAAAGAAATTCTGTGTTTACCACTTTCCAGGGACCACAGTGTTAGGAACCATTCATTTAATTCCAACAGGCATGTGGAATTGCATGGTTTGGCCAAGGTAACCATTCTGGTCTGACCTTCTCTTTTTCTGCAGAAGTTCATGATTCAATGTGATGAGATATTTCTTGTTTTGAAAATAGGTAACTATCCATTTCCCTGAGTGGAAGGTCTCATGTGGATGCATGGGCTGGTGCTTGTTTCTCCCCACATGCTGGTGTTCCTCCTGCCTTTCCCTGTTGAGGTCACCTCCTCTCTGGCATGAGTGGCTACTCTTGCAGGCAGGCACGAGCTGCTCCTTCCTGTGCTTGGAGAGAGCAGGGCACCAGAATGAGTGAGGTAGAAGCTGAGAATCCTCATTAGGACAGTTCTGGCCTTGAGGTAACAAGTTCTTCTGAGAGCCAGGACATAACCACTTGCACTGAGTGCCATCGTAGCGCACTAGATGGCTTTCAGGTCGGGTATGCTCATTTATGTAGGAGTGATGTGTAAGCAGAGCCAGCTTGTGTCTGCTCCCAGCCCTCTTGGCATGCAACAGTGCAGGCTACTGCCTCTTCTTGGGCCCTTCTGTCTGCTCCATGTGCCTCTCCCACAGCATCTAGTACCAAGTATTTTCTAGTAACTGAGGCACTCTCAGCATCTATCATGTGAAAAAACTGATTTAATGACTGCTTTATGAGGTTTTGAGAATGTTTGGGGCAAAAAAAAGTTGTTGCTTGCAAAACTGCTCTTCTTGCTGAGGTGAAACTGTTGTGGACTATCAGGAGGTGTTTACTCAGGCAAAGAAGTTGGGATTTGCCTGAGTCCCAAGAGCCTGGCAAGTAAGCCAAGCAAAGGCTGAGTGTGTTGACTGTGGTTCAGACTTACTGCTCTCACATGGACATGCTTTGTCTGTCTGACTGTGTATTTTCCTGTGCTATCTGTGCTTTGATGGATCAGCCCATACAATGTCTTGGAGTAGTACCACCAGGTACTTGCCTGCATGTTAATAGTAAATACATAAATAATTAACATGCCAACATGCTGACTTATTTATAGACAAAACATGGGAAGACAAAGATAAAGCAGCATTTACTGTTTTAGTGTTCTACTGATTTCTGCTAGACTGAGACACCCAAATGCTGGAATCCAATCTAAAATGTGTTCATAGGGGGGGTTAAATCCTTTTTTGGTGCCCATGATAAGATTTCACCTCTGCTACCATGTGTTGTGTCTTACTAGAGCTCCAACTGCTAGTGCATGCTACGAGACATCAAGGAGTTAAATTTTCAGGGATCATTTCAGCACCCACCCGTGAGTGTATCTGCTAATTATCCTGTGTTTAAATTAATGCTGATTAGATTTAGAAAGAGAGAGGTTTTTGAATGCAGAAGGCACACAATTAATAAATTGCTAATGCAGTTCACTCCTTGGGGGAGAAATTCACCATTTTACGATGTAGGTGGGATCAGTGCTAGCTCTGGTATAAGTGGGTTTATGCAGTGAAACTGTGCACAAAGAGAGCCTTGGGAGGATGATTGCCGCAGATGACCTGTTTCTTCATCACAGTCATTTGTGACAATCAGCCTTCAGTTGTTTGGGAGACCTGCAAGATCCAGACCTCTCACCTGGGTGGCAGAGCCCCTTATGCACACTTCGAGGCTATTTGGAGAGACAAAAGCCAGTTTTCTGAAAGGTATACATACAGACTCTCTGGCTTCACCTCAACTGAGATGGATTTGACATCACTACAAGGTATTTGTTTTCTCTAGGAAGGAAAGCAGCACATTATCATGTTGGGATGCAATGCTCGTGAGCTTGGAGCAGGTGACCCTTGAACAGTGACTGTTATTCTAAAGCACCTTAAGTGCAGTGGTGCCACACAGACTTTCCGCTGATCTTTGGAAGAACTAGGTCCATCCACAGCCTTAAGTTAAGGATTATTATAGTGGGATTGTTATATATGAGAATAACTTTAATGGATACTCTGCAATACTCTAAAACCATCCTGTAAGTAAGATTTATTTGGGTCCTTTCACATCAATCCTTTTTCCTGCAGTTAGGCAAGAACCATGGCTTTGCTCTTTTGCATGCTACATAGTGGACAACAGAGCAGCATGGCAGAATCTTAGGGATATTTCATGTAATAAAGCACAACAGTAACAACATGTTCTACTGCATGGCGTATAATGGCTGCCAAAGGATTTGTGTCTCTAGATCTTAAGTGAGAGCGTGGTGAAATCACAATGCCCTGTAAAGCTGCAGCACTCCATGTACCATTTATTTCTTTCCCTGTAAGTGTTAGTTAGGCTTCCCATGCCTCCCAGAAAGATTCCTCATATATTATGTCCCTCCTTTTCCCAGCATATCTCTACTGACATATGCACATCAGTGCTCAATTTGTGAAACTGCAAAAATAGATAAAATATAAGCCATAGTGTCTTGGCAACAAATTCTTGTGATTTGCTGTCATCTCCTGACAGTAATAGTCCAGCAAGAGCAGTAGGCAGGAGTGGTTTATGAGGCACAGAGACTTCATGCTTGCCTTTAAATCCAGGGCTCACTGTATTATTCCATGTCTACTTGTTTCCAGGTCTCCCTAGGTAAATGTTTTGAATGTGGCTACCCCAAAGGCTCTTTTTCCCAAGGGGCTAAATGCCTCTCCTGTTGTCTAGTTCCCACATTGTTTGCATTTCCTTTGTTGATGCAGTTCAGAGTGGCATTTCTCACTTCTAAATCTCTCCAGACTCTGTTCCTTAGTGGCTTTTGAAGGCTCTTCTGCCTTACTTTGAGACCAGCTCAGGTATAGCAGAGATAGGCTGAGCCAATCAGTCAGCAATTGAGGGACAGGTTTTACAAGCATATGAGGAAATGCAGAGCTTATTTAATTACTCACCTAGTTATTTGATCAGCTTGTCCTCATACACATGAACTGAAGGGCAAAAAGCTAAAACATAACAGGAAGCTGCTGGCTTTCTGAGAGAGCGCTAAAGCGAAGGTGAAATGGTTCAGCAAGGTCAACATCCCCTTAGTCTTGTAAATACCAACCTGCTTAGCTTGAAGCAGTTTATTTAAAACTAGAGGGAAAGGTAAGGAAGGTTTAGACTGTTTCTTACTGAGCGTGTGAAGAGTCTGGAGGAGACACATGGGAGTACAACTTGTTCCCGGGGTCTTGGCATACTCTGAATGCAGTGGTGTGTGCTGAAAGCTCCCAGCTTTTGAACTCCTTTGGAGGGCAAAGCTGTGCTCCTGGCTTTCAGGCTGTGCCATGGAGGTATCTGTGTCTGACCATGAGCCTGCATTTCATGATTTTTCTGAGATAGGGGGATTCAGAGTCCTTTAAATGATATTGAGTTACAAGATAAGGAGGTAAAAGCGTGTGATTCACATGCAAAGCCGTTTTGATTAGTGTATTTTGTAAACCAAGGGAACAAAAACATGTAAATACTGGGTAGGTAGATCCTTCTTTCGCATGCTTATTGCAGGGGGGTTGGACTAAATGACAATGGGCCAGATGACCTTTGAAAGTCTCTTCCAACCCAAGCTATTCCATGATTCTATAGCAGAGCACTGTTTTCTGCTAATTTGGTTAGCAGATCCTTCCTAGAACTCTGCCCCATACTGCTCATAGCACTGGCTTTTGCCTTTCTTGTCCAAGCCTGAAGGCAGGAATCAGAGGTCTTTAAAAGACACCTAGCCTTGGTGGATTTTGTCGGTTGTATTTGGTGATGGGAGCTTCTCAAGTTACTTTAACAGCGTGTATCAGGGTAAAAAGTGTGTAATCCCAGTCTCTCAGCAGTACTAGTTAATCAACTGGAATATCCTGTTCTTGGCTGTCAGCCATGCTGCCAGAGCGTTGCTCCAGGGAGGATGTAGTGAGCAGTCTCAAACAAGTACAGCACGGCCTCACTGGGTACCTGGCTGTTCCCTATGAGTGGTTTTGAAGCCCTAATGGTGTTCCTGACAAGGTCTCTGTTTTCTTGGCCAAGGAAAATTTCAAGAGATGAGTTAGATTTAGAGCAAATTAAATATTCATGTGTGTTTAAAATATACATGAAGGCCACCAGGCAGTCTTAAATCTGCAAATAACAAATGCTACAGGGGTGCCTACTGGGGGAAGGGAGAGCAGTGATTGACAGGGCTCACAGCTCTTGCTCCTTCATGATGCTCTGAGTTTCTGAAGAGATGTGTTAAGGCATGGACTTGGTGATCTTAAAGGTCTTTCCCAACCTAGCTGATTTCATGATTCTATGGAGTCCTAGAATGGGCTGACAAAAAGGCTTTGTCCCATGTTAGTTATCCATGGGGTTTTGTCCAGAAATGTCACAGCAGGAGTGTTTCTTTGACTGGCAAGAAGCTCTTGTCCATCACTTTCAGATCAGGCAGATCTGGTGCTTTACTCATGCAGGCACAGGGATCCACCTGCACTCGCCTGCCTGCAGCACTGGTGCTTGTGATGAGCAGCACTCGCCTCCCCACCTCAAGTGGCCCATGCAGGACCAAGCCCAGTTTCTGTTCATTCAGGGAGCATGCACCTTTTTCTGACTTTCCTCCAGCCTTTAACAGCTATTTTGGTACATAGAAAATAGGACTGAAAGGGCTTGTTGAGCACCTTCACTGGGGTTCCTCCTGCTGCCCTAATGCAGGATCCAAATAACATTTAACTGCTGTGGATCTGAGCCCTGCTCAGGTATTTGTCATGAGAAGTGTCTGGTATGAGGCTGTGGTGTTGCTCATGCTGATACCCTGTGTCCAGGATGACAAGTGACCCAGGGGTCTGGAGTCACTTGGCACTTGGGGAAAGAGCTGACAGCCAGAGTCATCAGAGCAGGAATGTGCATCTCTGCCATTTTTATCACTTCCCTCTTCCTCCTTCAGTACCAGGGCTCTGCTCCCGCAGGTGTTTCACAACAATGGCTTTAGGGACAAGATCCTCTTGCAGTCAGTGTGGGACCCAAGTGTAGGACGGACTGAAAATGGAGGGTCACCAAAGTTTACCCAGAAAACAAGTGCTGTGAGCTGCCTTTCTGTGCTGTAAACCTTTTAGCATTTTCCTGCAAGCCAGAGGTCTGTGTTTCAGATGTAAATATTATTTCTTCAGTTTCACTGGGATGGGTTTGTATGTGTGCAAACATACATGCGTGTGTGCTTATATATATATATATATAGGAGGAGAGACAGACCATTGAATATGCAGCACAACAGTAATTTTGGGACAAAAAGAACAGATTGGAGAAATGAAAGATTGTATGAAAAACCTCAAGTGATATCTTGCTTATCCCATTTTCCTTGTGTTTGACTAAAATAAGCCAGAGGTAGATGGCAAGCAATCTTGTGATGTGCCTTTTGAGTGATGTCACAAATTGCCAAAAGCCATGGATCCAGTGCCAAGCCAACAGTGTGCATGCAGAGTGAGGTACACTGCATTGCAGCAATGGTGGTGTGAGACAGGGCCAGGAGCATGTGGGGTCACTGTGCCTGGCACCTCTTGTGCCAAGGCCACCTTGGCAGCATGGCTCTGAGCCCAGTAGAGGGTTGGCATGCTGAGGTGCTGCGTGTAAGAAACCAATTTTAGCATCACTTCACAAATTGAGGCTTGTCAAGATGTTTAAATAGAGCTAGTCTGCCAAAATAGATGTCTAACTCTCTCCTTGTGCAGGCTGCCAGCTCAGTGAAGTCCCTGCTTGGTTGGCTGTTCTGCCTCAGCTACCCCTCTGTGCCTAACTGTCACGTCTCTTGTCCCCAGCCTCAAATCCCCCTTCCCCCTGTGTTGCCCCAGTTGTATGTATCATCTCAATCATGCTGGAGCAGTGGGAGAACCACCACAGTCTTTGTCTTACACATGTATCCAATTCACCCCATCCTTGATCCTGCACATACGTGTGCCTGTGCAGAACTGAGCTGGAAGATGGGTAGTACTGTGGGGAGTGTGTTGGGGAACAGAAAGATGACTGAATGGAATAATATTTGTAGATGGTTCCCCACTAAAGGAGGATTTCTTTGGTGTGAAAACTGGGTCAGTGTCATCTCCCATCCCTTGAAGGAGAAGACAGTGAAGGCAGGAACTAAAAGTGGCATAGGAGCTTCAGCAACTTCTGCCACCATCCCCTCTCCTGCAGTGGTGACATATTCATCTGAGACACGGATATCAAAGACTGCCGTACCCAGCAGTGGAGTTAATTAACACAACCTGGAAGACGTGGAAGTTGGGAATCTTGTTTGTGCCAGTCTGACAACATGACCTCATTCAGAGGAACTAAAAGGGCTGTAATGAAAGTATAAGTTTCAGCGGAAATTCACACATTTCTTGCTTTTATCTGTCAGTGGCTGTACTAACAAAGAAAGAAAATGAGCAGCTGCCTCTGTGAGGTGTTAAAGATTGCATTATAACCCAAGCCAAGCTGCCAGCCCTGCTCAAGCAGTGAGGCAGTGTGCCAGAGGGGTGGGAGCCATTCCTTTCCAAGCTTACGGGGTGGCACTGGGCTTGTGCCCGAGGCAGCGCTCCAGCCCCAATATCTGCCACTAGTGAGGGGTTTGGGGAGACCTTTTCCTTCCCAAGTTGACAGCATCACACAGATCATTACACACAACACTGGAGAGCTCACTGGTGTTTTCCTTTGCTCCCTTGTGCTCACTGTTGCTGTTGTTCCAGGGTGGTCAGTTGAACAGTGTGGTATTTCTCATGTGCCGAGACACACAAAATGGATGGGTTTTTTTGGACTCAGGAACTGACTGTTGCTTAGAAAACTCCACTTATCTCTTTATGCAGCTTGGAGGATTGTCCCTTAAATAATACATAAGCAGAGAGATTCAGTTGCATGCTTATTTATTATTGAAAAGGCATTACATTTTTAAATCATTTCAGTTGTATTTTAATCTCCATTATTTAACAAATTCACTTTACAACATCGAATTTGCTTTCACTGGGCTCATCTCATCCCTCCCCAGCTAGCACATGCTGCTGCTTCCGACCCATGTAGAGATGACACTGATGGTTCCTGCCAGGGTGTTCTGTCTTCCTTCTGTTTTAAACTGTTGAATAATGCGGTTGTGAATCAACGTCCTGTATCCTGGTAAAGATCTGGCAGAGCTGTGATTGCCTCAGGGCTAACGAAACGCAGTGGAGAAAACTCATAATATCATAGAATAGTTAGGGTTGGAAAGGACCTTAAGATCATCCAGTTCCAACCCCCCTGCCATAAGCAGGGACACCTCACACTAAACCATGCCACCCGAGGCTCTGTCCAACCTGGCCTTGGACACCACCAGGGATGGAGCACTCACAACCTCCCTGGGCAACCCATTCCAGTGCCTCACCACCCTAACAGGAAAGAATTTCTTCCTTATATCCAATCTAAACCTCTCCTGTTTAAGTTTGAACCCGTTCCCCCTTATCCTGTCACTAAAGTCCCTAAACTCCCTTTGTTTTCCGCCAAACGTGGAGCTCCATGTGTCAGCTCAGCATCCTGCCCGAGTCAGGGTAACCCACAGCCTTTGGGAGGAGTTATACCCAAAGCAGCTGTGTTCCTACACTGTTAAAGTCCCCGGTTCATTCAGACACAGGTCTTTGTGCCACTGGGAGCTTCTCCTTTGGCAGCCTGTGTGCACATTGCTGTTGTATGAGGGAGCGTGTGTCTGAGTGAAGGGCTCCATTTCTAGGTGGTCAGTGGCAGGACAGAGCAAGGGGAGCTGCTGCCTGAAGCCTCCCTCCACAGGCATACGTTTCTGGATTTGTGTAGAGCTGTTGAGTATCAGGAATAGACCAGGATGCTAAGTAGTGCATGGTGGGAACATTAAGGGAGAATTGCTTGTGCATTGTTTTTAATCCTGCGTTTGCACAATCTGAATTGTGCTGTTCTCCAGGAGCTGTAAACTGGTGCTAGTCTGAAATGGTTATGTTTGAATGTCAGCTTTGGTGTGTGCCAAGAGAATTAACATCTTCTAAAAATTACCTTTGTGGTATATTTTGAGCTCGTTACAGTTACTGTCAGTGGATCACATACAGTTTCCCAGCACTTATAAATGATGGAATTTGACTGCCCCTTTTGTTCTGTGAATTATGTGCCAGCATCTATGAAACCTCACTCCCTGTGGGGAAACGGGTGTCTAATTTAAGCTAACTCCCTGCGGGAGATGGGGAGGTGATGAAAGCTGCCGGTTGCTCCATTGAAACTTCCTCCTCTGCCGTTGCTGAGGATGGTGTTTGGGTTTTCCCTGGCCTCAGTCAAATCCGGTAACAGACTTTGTAACAGAGTTTTCCAAAGCTTAGGGGCATATCTATGATCTCTTTATGAGTGCCAAGTCCTTCCCCTTTTTCTTCTGAGCATAGATAGGAATTCTCTCTCTGTGTGTTGGGATGTATATAACACCATTGCTAGCCAGGACCTTTGATGACTTCTGCACTTGTGTGAGTACAGAAGTCAGGGGAGCTGACCTCTGAATCCAGCAGGCAGCAATTTTCTGGCATGACTTTCCCTGTTCCATTGTGCCAGTCCAGCTTCCATTGCTGCCTTCTGACACTGAAAAGAGAAAGTGTTCACCCATACTGCTTACGTATTCCGAGGGCTGTAGTTAAAGTCAAACACTATTTAACTCAATGGTGGTATTGATTAATTTTTGTAGTCTCGGGCCACCAGCAGGAGAGGGCTGCAGAGTAAAGACTTCAGTGTTAATATGTATGATTATTGGCAATATGGATCTGCAGGGAGGGCTTGGACAGTTAGTCAAAAGCCACAAACTGCAGTAAAAAAAAGTTGCATGTGCTTGGTGAGACCAAGCGTTTCCTTTGCAGTTATTCCTCCCCAGCAACCCTGGTAGATCCCAGAAGCCCTAAATGTGGTAGGTGTTCCCAAAGGTTTGAGCGGGAGCTAGGGAAATGTGAGGCCCAAGTGCATGTAGGTATGAACAACAGAATGGGAAACTAAATTGTATCCTTGACAGCTTTTACCTGGGTCAGTTGAAATCAAGTGCAAAGTAATGAGCCCTGCAGGAGGCAAAGGACTCTTTCCTATAGGTCATTTCCCCAGGTGCGGGTAGGATGCGTTTGGGGAGGAATGTTGAATCAAAAGCAGTGATTCTGTTGCTTGTGGCGGTTGCTGTTTATTGTCAGATCACAAAAAGGAAAAGATGGCCTTTCTTGTGTCAGGCTATGAACATGAGAGAGCAGAATAAAAAGACACATCCATAGTTTCTCATCCTTTCCAACACTCACCAGTAACTGCAGAGGTATTACTACAGCCCTCTATCAGGCTTAAAAATTCAGTTCAGTTTTGCCAAAAGGCCTCTTACTATCTGTAGCATGGCATCATAATGAGCTGGAAATTATGTGTGTGCTTTCCCCATTGACATTTTGGGGCAGTGCATGTATAAATGAATATTACATTCAGTTCTCCATCCTGCACCACTTTGTGCTTGGCTCACTGTTTGCTTTGTGTCTCCGTTCCCATCTTTCATGGAGAGTTCTCACATGCAGCCGTGCCTGTTTCTGACCCCTCTCAGTTGCCTTGTTTTGGTAGCTCGCTGTCTGCTGGGTCAGTGGGCTGCTTAAGGCAATTACCATACCTGCTGCTCGTTGTACTTGGCTTCTCATCTGCACAGGGAAGGCAAGAGTGGGATTCTCCCAAGGGCCCTGTTAGCATGTGGGGTCCTTGGCTGCTGTGCCTACAGGACCCTCTTTTACCTCTGGCTGGGGGAATGCAAGCAAAGAAGGTGGCTTAGCTCCGCTTTTACTCAACTCGCTGGCCAGTCCCTCTAGCAAACACGCCTTTGATTGCAGGTCCCTGGACAGGAAATATCCCAGCCAGCCGGGATGAGGTGGGTAAGCATTTGCTTAGGGATCTTCTAAAAGCCTGTGTCCTCCTGGCAGTTATGCAACAGTTTGTATCATTTTGTTCTTTCTTCACTTAACCTTTCATGTGACTTGGAGTTTTTGGTCTCATCTTAAAGCTTTCTGCTTTAGCATAAAGATCTTTCTGGTATGTGCTGCTTGTAAACAGGTTGGAAACTGACTGCCCTTAGCATCTTGCATGAGGGGAGGAGAGCAACCAAACCAGAGGGGTGTCATGTCCCCTTCTTGCGGAGTATGCATGGGGAACTCAGGGTTTCCTGCAGATGCCTGCACCCTCACCAGCTGGTGATCTTTGCCAGAGCCACTGCAGCAGGAGGATTTGTAAACCATAATGTTGCTAAGATCTATTAGTGTCTGTGCCAGATGGTTAACTCAGAGGCAAGGAGAGCACAAGGAGCTGTAGGCAGAAACAAGCACTGCATGAGTATGCTCTGTTACCTGTCCAGAAATGCAGGGCTCTGATGGGTGTAATTTCATTTCATCCTGATTAGATTATCTCAGTTAGCATTAAGCACAGCTGCAGGTATTATTTTTAGCTGTTGTCCTAAGCAGCAGTCTGAGGAGAGCCATGAGTGTTTGTGCTGCATCAACTCCAGCACTCCCTTCCCACCAAGCAACACCAAACCAGCACAGGTGCCTGTTGGCTTCAGTCAAACCAGAATCAGCTCAGGGATGGTCTATAAACCCTTCCCCATTTCTGGTGAACTTAAAGGGCATTTTGCTGTCAACACTTGTGGTGAAGGACATGATTTTGGTGCTAGCTGGGCAGCTGTGAGTCAGTGCAAAGGGCACTGGGAAGTGGGGAGATGGGGAGGTGCCAGCTATTCCCAGACAAGTGTTCTGCTCAGGGCTTGCTTTGCACAGTGTTTTGTTAGCTGCAGAACAGAGCTTTTTCTGCAGCTGGGCATTTCACTTGGAAAAATGAAATGCAAGAAAACTGTGCACTTTCTACCTCATTTTTCTTCCCCTTGTTTTGTTTTTCTGGGGCTCTCTGGACTTCATTAGACTTACCAGCTGGTGCAAGTGGGGAACTGGGTTTTGTGAGCAAAGGAGGACTAAGAAATGAATGCCTGGCTGTACAGCTTTGACTTCATCTCATGGCTGTGTATCGAAAATAAATAGTGCCCCAATCTCTCCAGTGATACAGGATTTTCTTAGTATTGATTGTGCACTCCTGGGCTTCCAGCCAACCCTTTGATTTCAAAGTTATCACCAGAAATAAAGGCTGGCTCCTAGTGTGGAGGGGTTTGACAGCGAGAGTCCATACATTTGTGGCTGTGCTTGCAAACTGCTAGGTGTAGCGCCTGAGAGACACACACAAGCAGCTGAACTGCTTAGCACGTGGCTAACATCAAATTAATGCCATTATTTCTGAAAGCAAATTCCTGCTGCAACACAGTTACAGACAATCGATGTTCACATTCATTCCTTTTGACAGCATGATATAAGGTAATTTGATTTAAACATCCAGATGAGAGAGAAGCAAGAGGCCCTTCTTAAAAAATGAAAATAAAAGCCCACTCTCTTCATACATAAAATGCCTGCTTGAAAGAACAGATTAGCAGCTGTACAGTGCAATTGATTCGCAAGAGCCCATGGATTTCAGTGGAGAGCTCTGTTTAAAGATCAGGAGGGAACATTACAGCATGAGTGCTTTTGCCACTTAGGTATTCAAACAAATGCTTGATGTTAATTCCTTCTCAGGCTTTGGTCTAGGGCCAGTAGGGCTTGAAAGGGCATTTGACTGGGTTTCAGAGAGCAAGCTGGCTGTGTATGACTGCCTTTACTTCATTAGGGAAATCCTGTAAGAGGATGACAAATACAGACCCTCTTTCCAAAGTTGCCATGGCTGCAAAGGCAGCAATGTACTGGTGCTGGCAAGGCCAGCAGCCAGAATCAGAAGTTTTAATAAGTCTCTGCTTTTTTTTTGCTAATTGCATGGCCTTTTTGAGGTTCTCCTTGTATGACAGAAGTGTTTGTTCCTTTCCACCTCCCAGGCTGTCCTCGAGGTCTGTGTTTGGCTGTGTTGCAGGATTTGGGAATGTACAAGTGGTGGGCTGGCACTCGTGAGACTTGCCTGGTGCAGAGTCTCTCAGTATCCAGTACTGCTATTTACATTTTAACTGCACCTTTCCAACAGCTGGCAAAGAAGGCAAAACATGCCATGGGTGGTTTTCTGTGGAGTGCCCTACTGGCAGAGGGCTGGTGTTCTGTCTTCCCAGCAACTGTCACTAGCTTCCTAGAAAACTAACCAGGCTGACATGGAACACCAGTGTAGATCCCTCTTTAATCATCCTCTACAGTGCAGACTTTTGGGGTGAGACCCAAAGCACGGATGAAATAAGTTTAAAAGCTTTGGACTTTATATGGTGTAATATCGTTCTTAACATACCACAGTTACAATTTTGGCTTCAGGCTCCATCCTGGGTACCCGCCAGCAGTCACAAAACCATTGGGTGTGTTAAAGGACTAGTCTAGCACATGGTCATGATCACACTAGAGCCACCAATGAGGTTAGGATTTGATCTGTGTTACAAGTTAGAGCCATTCTGAATCTTACTTTGATATTTATTTATTCTATTTCTTATAATTTATTTATTAATTTTTATTAACTTCTGTGTCCCTTTACTATGGTATTTGAACAACTCCTATGGTTGCAGAGATCTGTGCCTCAAAGAGGACTGGACTAACACACTGGAACCTGCTGGGTCCTCAGGGCAAGCCAGGACTGAATGGGTTCTGTGGAGTGGGTGTAATCCAGATTCCTGCCTGCTTTCCCTTGAACTGCTGAGAACCCATTCTGCTTTTGTATGAGGAAATCCTGGCTGGGTTGCTTTGGAGTTGCCATGTAAATTTTACCAACCACCTGGGGTAATGCTGGGCTTGTTCTCTTGCTCTTACAACTGACTGCAGTGGAAAACAGACTGTGCATTGCAGACAGTATTTGCAGAGGTGGTTACCCCTTAGCTCTTCACCCAGCAGTTGTCCTAAGTTAGGTGCTCACTGGGATATACCACCTTAGGGCTGTTGTATCTTGGCAAGTTGGTGAGTGTCTTTGAGGCTCCCAGTGTTCCTTGAAGGTGTGGATCCATTTCAAAACTTGTACACATATCAAGTATAAACAGGGTATTTTTCCTGCATAAGTAGTAGAGCAGCTGGGAAGTAGAGTGCAGCCAAGTCTGGTTCTGTGCTCCCAGTGCTTTTCCTGGTGAAATGAGCTTGAGTTCTACTGCTGCCTGAACCCCCTCAGCCCCTTGTTTAGCAGAGACAGGTGGGAAAGCCAGCATTTGTTCATGAAAGAAATGGAGAAAGGATGAAATGAAGAGTAATCTGGGTTAGTTACAGAATACTAGGAATTGTTCCTTTGAATTTTCCTCCTCCCCTCTATCATTTTCCTTATCCTTGCTCTCTTAGGTGTCCCAGCTTCTGGCAACGATGCATTGAGCAGATCAGCCCTGGAGCTTCTGACCTTGTTGTGGCATAACCTTTCATTCACTTTTAACACACATCTAAAACCTCATGTTTATTGTGTTTTTAATCACGTAACCTTGTGTTAAAGCTGCACGCAACAATCTGTTCCACAATAGTTTCTCTTTCCTGCTCTTGCTTACAGAGATTGAATGCTTCATAATGGTGGCTGCCTTTCCCTGGGTGGATAGTCTTTCTCATACATCTCTATGTGATACAATTGATTCTCAGCTGTGTTTCCTTCTTGCTAGACCCTGCTTTGGGAAATAGGAGGGAAGGTCTCTGGCCGTCAGTAACACACTGATGCACCGAAATGAGATACTCAGTTTGAAGTCTGAAAATTACTAGCAACTACTAAGAAACACAGCGACTCAGGCCCCAGTGAGGACTTGGTTGGATTGCCCAATTTACTCAGTGGCAAAGTTGTTGCTGGTTTCAGTCAGGTAGAAACAGGCTTTTGCATTTGATTGGGTATGTGGGAAGCTACCCCAAAAACCCAGGCCTTAAATGATACCCAGTAGCCCTATAAGTGCCATCTTATATATGCATGGCCATTTTATTTTCCTGACAGGAAGTGAATTTCTGCTATGCAAGGGATTAGAATAAACTGGCAAGTAACGTTTGGCCCCTGCTTTTCCCCTGGGTAACTCATTTTTTTGCAATCCTTTATTTTCCAGTAAGAAATGGTTATATGCTTTGTGTATAGTCTTCCTGTACAGTAATTTTTCATGATGACATGTGCATTATGGTCTCTATCACAGAGAATAAAGCAAAGCTCTTGACATCTGCAGTAATAATGAAAAGGGTGGGTTTTTAAAGTCTGCGTTGGTACAGAAATAGTCTATGTTTTTGGAGTACACAGTTCTGAAATGTGGATGTATCATAATCAAATTCATATCAATTGTTCCCACATTTAGCTTTGAAGGAGGCATGGAAAAATACCTGCTTTTTGTAGTAAGTTTAACATAGCAGTGTAATCATTTCATTAATGATTTCTTCCTCCGAATCACATTTTCAAAGCCATGTACAATCATTTAATTGTGTGCCTCCTTATTAATATTAAACACAACTAAAATCCCACTGTGCCACATTGAAAATGCACCCCTTGTGGTAAGTGCAGCTTCCACACAGAGTGTCCCAATATCACAGCGGCTCTTCAGCATTTCTGCTTCCCGAGTCCTGGGGCACGGACTGTCAGTGCTGTTACCTTACCCGTGTTACCTCTGAAATGCAGAGTGACACAATACTTGTGGTTGTATTATTTGGCCGTGTCTGGCTTTTTCAGCTCACCACTGTCAGCCACTGGAGGTTTTCCTTTGTGATTAAATAAGAATCCAAGAGGTTGTTTGTTTGAGGAAAAGTTAAAAAATAACAGCAATATCATGAGCATGATGTGGTATGGGCGGTAAGACCTCTGTTATTTATTGTTTGTTTATTCATCCCTCGAGGAGCGGAAAGGAAAGCTCCCATAATATGCTGTCAGAGAATGTGTCTGCCAGGAGATAAGCAACCGTCTGCTTTAGCAAGCAGCAGATTACAAAATGGCCTTCGCAGCCACTGTTTCAGCCTCCCTGAAAACCCAGCCAGTTTTGATCGCCAGGAAAGCCCTATTGCACAACATACGATTTTCTACTTCACCAGCAGTAAAGCAAGGTGCTTATGTGGGGCAGCCTGCCAGTGCAGTTCACTTCTGCACAGGCTGAGTGGGGGCCTTTCAGCATCCTCCTGCAGCCCCTTAATGCTGGTGTAGGCAGCTGCCAACGTGGGGACTACAGGTCCTGCCTGTGCATTAGCTGGAGTCCCAGTACTGATGGGTGCCCAGAATGAGCAGTGTGCCATGACCTGCATGTCACAGGGAGCTCCCTAGAAAGCACAGGAATAGAAATAGTAATTATTAATGTACATTCCTATGCCCATGTATTTGTATTTATGTGGAAATACACATGCAATATATAAGAAAAGATAATACCATGGAGTTGACCACAAAATGGTGCCACTTGCCTAACCCACCTTCTCTTCCCATTTCCCCAACCTCAGAGTCTGGATTGTTGTTGGATATAATGAGCTGTCATCTTGACTCTGTAGAAACTTAGGAGTTTGATGTGACAAAGAAACCAAATTAATAAAATAACATACAGAATTCATCCCATCTGTGGCCATTGCAAGTGCCTGTCTAGAACTGCTTGTGCAGTTCTCTCATGGCTTGTCACTGAAATTGTGCAATATTTAAAGCCACGCCAGATTATCCCTGTTTTCTAAGTAGTATTAACCTGTCAAGGTAAAGGCATATAATCTTACAGTTGCCTGACAAGCTGCATTATTTGTACTGTAATGTTACTTTGTGCTGAGGCTCCATGGTTAGTTGTAACTAGGTGTATGAAACCTGACAATGTTCCATAACTCCAAATAGAAACAGGCTCCTTGATCAGTTTTTCACATAGAACACTTGATTCAGCTCTTCTGACTTAATTTAGTGACAAATGCTGAGTTTAACCTTTCTCAGAAGTATTTGTTTTCAGGAAGGCTGATGATATCAATAGCAGAAGGGAGATGGATGGATAGATGCTGAAGTGGACTGTCATGATTTCTCTCTGTCTGGAAGAGAGATGCTTTGTTTGTAAGGGCAAAGAGGATTGTTCTGTGAGCAGAGATGATCACAATGACTGATTTATGAAGGTTGTTTCAAGGCAATCATACTTACAGAGTTTACTCCAGCTTCGATCCAGTATTTAGTTCGTTAAGGTGTTGACACAATTTTGCTGACACGTTTCTTAAGTGGATTCTGCTCACAGCCAGTTTTTCAAAGCAAACAGATGGCTTTTCAAACAGAGCATGCCCACAGATTGTTTTTCCTGTGGTCTCTACAAGTATGGCAGTTCTGTCAGAGGGGGCTGGTTTGTCCTTAATTTTCTTGTGACAGATGATCCAAAATAATTGTTGTTCTTGAACCAGCTGTTTGAAAAGAAAGAACACAAGTCATCTAAGACATAGATCAGTTGGTCTGTACACAAATGGAGCTGCACTGTTTGGATAAGTCCATTTCTGTTTTCAGATCACTGTAAAATAAGAATGTCTTCAAAATATTGGAAGTGTGCTCAGGAGGAGTGTTTTTCTTCTTGGATCCCAAAGACACGCTGTGCATTTCCGCAGCTGAAATCTGTACTCTGAATTGCCTGGTTACTTAAATGTGAAATCAGAATATGCATAAGGGGAGGGCGGGTGGCTCAGCACCCTCACAGGAGGTGTGAAGTCCCTTGGCTTCTGGGGACTTCGGATACAAGTCTTGGCAGAGCAGACTCAGGCTGTTATCTTTCAAGTGAGGATGTATCAAATCCCCAGTAGCTTCCCTTAAATGAGTGTCTTGGAGAGTCCCCTAGGCAAAGACACAGTTGGTGGGCTACTCTGAGAGAGATTCCCGTGCGTTGCCCTCACCCTGAGAAGGGCAAGCAGATAGGAAGTCAGCAACATAGACTCAGCTGAAGCTCTTTTTGTATTGGCTTATGGAGCTGTATTCATCTTGTTCTGCTGCATGGGAAATCCTCTGTGCATGGCGTGGGTGAGATAGTGAGCTGTGGCCATGTCAGAGCAGAAGCTTTTCCCCATACACCACAACTAAAGGGAGACCAGGTGCTTCAGGGTTCTGTGCTTTCACTGTCATCATTCTACCTCTCTGTTGCACTGGCTCTCCCAGGTTTTTGGCTTAGCTGTTCTTGGTGCTGTAGGGATGTCTTCTTTCAGTTGCTTCTTGTGCCAAGGGAATTTTTCTGTCCTTCTGTACGAGTACATAGTGCCAGGGTTTGGCTTGGAGAAGTTAAGGCTGCAAAGCATCATCACATCGATTTTGTCTGCTTGTTGGTGCAGCCTTTGCTGTCTTCAGTCCCATGTGCATGATAAGAAATAAGTAGCAGCCCACTGCAGCCAGGTCTGTTTCATCCTAAAACCAAACTGAAACTTCATTTGTGCATCTACCACCCTTTCTGATAGCATTGACACTTCATTCATGATACTCCTGTTGGATCTCTTTGCTTATGCTGCAGTGTGTTGTCCCTGTCACTACAGCACTAATGGCACAATTGCTGTGCTATTTGCAGACAGTGAAGGAGACAGGAGCATGCCGGGTGCTTGGGGCAGTTATGTGACTCTTGAATTCCTGCCATTAGTCATAAGCTCAACCACTGTCTTAAAAGCAGGATCACAGCTATGTGCAATATATGCTGTGTAAATTATTCTTGTTTTGCCTTTTTTCAAACCATGTCTCCTTGCTGGATCCCAAGCTATTTGTCTGTGTACTCCCATGGCTCTCATGCTGCCAAGATACAAATCTCTTCAAAAGGGCTTCATACAGAATAGCGCTGAGGCACTGGTGCTGTCCCAGTGCTTTTTGTTATTCCCACATTGGGTTGGATTCGCAGCATCTGGGTAGTGATTTGCATTGTTCAGCAGGGACAGATTCATGTCACCAGGATGTGAGGCAATCACACTCAGGCGCGGGCTGCCATCCCTGGCTGACGCGGTTTCCCACGTGGTGTTTACAAGAGCAGCGGGACTTGCAAGCCACCATTGTTTGTTCTTTGTGAACACTGCTTGTGGGGACTCAGGCAGTGCGAGTCCAGTGCCAGGCACTGGTGAGGAGAGAGTTGTGCTCATCCTTCCTCCTAGCTCTGGGGAAAGGGAGAGCAGAGAGATACTGCCACTGCTGGAAGGTGGTGTGCTGCGCCTCGTACAACACATCTGGGCAGTGATCAGTCACCCCTCCAGCGTGTCCCTGGTTCTGCTGTAGTACCTGTTGTCTCCCCCGAGACCCCGTGGAGTGCCTGTGGTTTGCAGGTCAGCTTAGGTTGCAGGGATGCAAATGTGACATTTTTCTCAGTGGAGGTATTCCTTCTCTATACGTATATAATCAGCTGCAGTGGGTGGTGTACTTCAAGCTGTACTCAGGGTGATATTAGGAGAAGCGCAGCTCAAGTTCTTAGTGATACTGAATTTTAATAACCAGATGCATCTCCTGGCTCTTACTTATTTGTATCTTCTAGTACCAGAATCTTGTCATTTCGTGGCACTTGAGGTATCAATATTGCATAAATATTCATTTTGGCATTTCTGAACACCAACTCCTTAATACAAATTTCATGTAACACATTTTTCCTGATAGATACATCCTGTCAGTCACCTCACCTTTACATGCTCTGAGAAGATACAGAAGCAGACCTCTGCTCATAAAGTCTCTCATTCCCTTTCGCCTGCTCAAAGGTCCCAAGCAAAACGGCTCAGTTGGCTTTACTTTAATGCCACAAGATGCTGTGTTTCATACAGGTGTGCAACATGGCCTGCCTCTGCTAAAGGAGGGCCCAAGGCAAATTTGGGTGCAACGAGGTGTAGGTAGCAAGCTCATATGGGACACTCAGCTCGGGACACACAGCCATTGCCATATGGGATCTGATGCCAGGACACAAGGACAGAACAGGGGCTCCCATGGGCCATCACTGCCCTGCCCCTGACAGGTCCTCACTGTTGATTGTGGAAAGGCAAATGCCTTCACCCCCAGGCTCACCCTGCCCATTGTGCTGGCTGCTGCCTTACTCAGTGAGCTACATGTTGGGCTGCAGAAGGAGTTTCAGTCCCTTCCCAGGGACTGGCATTCCTGGTGGAAAGAGGGAATTTGAGACAGGACCTGGGACAACAGCAGGGCAGAGACACAAGAGCAGTATTGCCACCTTCAGTCCTGAGTGTTGTGTGTGACCCCTGACTCTCTCCTGCATGTCTGTCTGTGCATCCTTAGGGCCAAGGAGATCTCCTGAAAAACGCCAAGAACGAAGCCCTGGAGAACATGAAGCAGATCCAGCTGGCGTGCCTGTCGTGTGGACTGAGCAAAGCTGGGAGCGGGCACACGGACGCCAAGTCCAAGCGGTGCCTGGAGGCAATACAGGAGAAGGATACGGGAGATGAGAACGGGAGGCTGTGAGGGGAGGCAGAGCTGTTGCGTTTGTCACGGATTTCAATAACGAAACTATTTTTTTAAAGCATTTAAAACTTCACCCAGGAGTGCCCTCTACAGGGTGTCGGTAGTATTAAAATCCTCACAGCGTCAGTATTTTAATGCAGTTAACTTATCTAAGTGAAGCTCTGGTAGTGACATTTCTAATGAAGCCGAGCTGTCTGTCTGCAAGTGCGCGCATGTGTGTGCACATGCAAATCCTGTAGACGCCCTTTCATGCATCACATTAGCCATTTGCTAGTTTATTCCTTTGTCATCTTTGAGTAGGCTTGTTCATTCTGAAGATCAAAACAAATAGGGAGTACCTGTATCAGTTTTGTGCTTTATTTTACTCTCCAGCTTTTATCATTGAACTTATTAAAGGCTACATTACTGTTAGGCTGCTCAAACAAGCAAATGCAACCAATGTCACCGACAGCTGTTTTTGTGAGGGCAAAACCAGTGGTTTGCTGCAGACTCTGACCATGATTTTTAGTGAATGGTTCAAACGAAGTAAATGAGATATTAAATGCTCAGAGTTGCTGTATATGTTATGGTTAGATTTGAGGTGTATGTTTCACTGAGGTTTAGCAAGCTGCTCGGCAGGATACACGCAGATAGCACATACTAATGTAAGAACCAGCTGATTTATTTCATTCTGGTAAATCATTGCTACCTTGTAGATCTGCAAGACAGCTGCAGCCTTTGCTGGCAGGCATTAATTCATGCAGTAAGGAGCATAGCTAGGCAGCCCTGTAGTTATGAAGAGAGCTGTGAATGTCCTTCGGTGAGCTTCAGGCTGACCTGAAACACCCAGTGGTGCCAGTATTGGAAAGCAGGCTTTATAGATTTATAGATTTCACAAACTGTGAGCTTTATTGGCAGAGGTGCGAGAGGTCAGACCCTGCTTGCTGCCTTCTGCTGAAGATACTCAAGTCAGTCGGATGATACAAGTAGGATCTGGCCTTATTGTGTGCTAGAAATTCAAAGCAAGGCTGCAGGACTACTGCAGATGTAGTGAAGAGAAATAGCTTGGGTGAAAAAACAGGGTACCGACATTTTTGTGCAGCAGCTACAAATACCCTGACACATGTCATATGTTGAGGGTCATTCTAAGGTTGGATGCCTCTTTGTGGCACTATAGAAAGGAGACAGAGAATGTCATGAAGCAATGCATCCTCATCCTTCCCAATGTCCTGCTCATGTATGCTCACAACATTCATTTCAATCGTTTAAGTACTGTGCCCGAGTGTAGTATTTGTGTTACCTTTAACAGGACTACATGTTTTATGGTTATAAAAAAAGACTCTATTTATTTAAAGCATTGCTTTTATTTTGAAAAGCTACTTTTTAAATTAATTTGATTAACAAATACGCTAATTTTTCTGAACTTAACAAAAAGTAATTGCTGAAAGTTTGACCGTTGGAGAATCTTATATAGCTTTGTGTTAAGTTATTTTTTGACTTCTTAATAACACTATTATGTTCATGTTGCACATTACTGAGAGAGTAAAGCTATGAAACAACTTTGACCCATGTTTTTAAAGTGATTTAACACCGAAGGTAACTTGGATACAGTTGGGTTAGAATGGGTAACTTGCTTGAGAGACTCTGCTGCTCTAATAGGAACTGCATTACTGCAAAGGTTAACTCAGGTGCCGTAAATACCGTTTCAGTAAAACTTGCCATACTTGTTCAGATCCAGGCCTAAATCCTCTGTTTATCCCTCCTTTGGATTACGTGTGTGTCTTCAGCCTTCACTGAGGCCTGGAGAGGGGTGTCTCTTGTGTTTTCAGGCAGGGCACAAAGCCCAGATCAATGATCTAAATGTGCATGTTTATGTTTTTCCCTCCTCGCTTACCTTCCTGATTTCATCATGGGCTGTGTTTATATGAAAAACAGCACATGGCCTGCAGAACTTGCAGTTACAGAGGGTGAAAACTGTTAACTTCACAACACCAAATGTGAAGGATCAGCCTTTGGAAAGCATCTCTCCTGGGAGAGGTTGCTTCAGGAAGGGTGAGTGGCTTTACCTGGTGCTTCATTTTAACCTAGAAACAGCATGATTTTTGTCAATTTAAAAGGCTATCCTAATGCCTGAACTGCTGGCAAGATACCTTCTAGTCTCCCTTCCTTCCCTGATGTTATAAACAAATGAATGTAAAATTACACAGAGAAAGGCTTGCTTTCTGTCTGTGCTTACATGGAAAGCAGCACCACATAGTTCTCACTACATATATATATCTGCAGAACAAGCAGAAAGCGGCTGGACAGGAACCCCACAGCATGCATACAAAGAGCTTTCTTGCCATGTTTAGTATTCATCTTGTATCCAATGTCAGGGTCATTCTGCAAGGCCTTGTGTGTCAAAATAAAGGGAATATAAGACCTCAGGCCCCCTGGATTGCCTCAGGGAGCTGGGGTTGCTCCAGGCATTGGTGCCCATGCTTCTGCAGCCGGAGCAGCTCCACCCTCCCTCCTGCATGAAGAGAGGGCAGGCAGCAAAAGCTCATCTCGCCTTCCTCTGTGCCCCTTTGAAGTCACTGGGAGTGGAAGCAGATGATAAAGCAGCAGTCAGTGCAATAAAAATTCAGCCTTGAAGGAGAACACATGGGAAAAATCATATCCAGCATCAGCACTGAGAGCAGCCTTGTGGAGAAGGGCCGGGGGTGTTGGTTGAAGAGAAGCTCAACATAACCTGCCAGTGTGTGCTCGCATCCCAGAAACCAACCGTGTCGCGGGCTGCATCAAAAGGAGCATGGCCAGCAGGCCAAGGGATGTGACTGCTGCTCTGCTCTCATGAGACCCTGCCTGGAGTACTGCATTCAGTGATGGAGCCCTCAACACAAGAGTGATGTGGAGCTGTTGGAATGAGTCCAGAGGGTCGCAAAAGTGGTCCAAGAGCTGGGGGCACCTCGCTCTAGAAACAGGCTGAGACAGCTGGGCTTGTTCAGAAAAGAAGGCTCCAGGGACACCTTAGAGCAACTTCTAGTGCCTAAAGGGCGCCTGCAGGAAACCCAGAGAGGGACTTTATACAAAGGCCTGTAGGGACAGGACAAGGGGGAATGGTTTTAAACTGGCAGAGGGTTGATTTAGGTTAGATATAAGGCAGAAGTTCTTTACTGTGAGGGTGGTGAGGCGCTGGCACAGGTTGCCCAGAGAAGCTGTGGTTGCCCCATCCCTGGCAGTGTTCAAGGCCAGGTTGGATGGGGCTTTGAGCAACCTGCTCTAGTGAAAGGTGTCCCTGCCCATGGCAGGGGGTTGGAACTGGATGAGCTTTCAGGTCCTTTCCAACCCAAAGCATTCTGTGACCACCAGCACGTGAGGAACTGAAGCCTGGCCTTTCAGGAAGCGTTTTGTGACATGGCCAGCTTCTTGCAATGTCACAACAACTTTCTCTGGGCCCTGTGCTGGGACCATTTGCCTGATGTCTCATCTGAATGGGTGAATATTATTATACCACTTCACAGGAAGTGATGTCAGGAAAGGGTTACAGGTATTTGCCATTGTTTACAGTGTGCTTTAGGAACTAGAAATCAGAGCAGCTTTCTGGGATGTGGGGAAGTGTCTGCCAGAGGGAGCACAGGAGCGAATCTACCCAGGTTCTCGTTCCAGCTCTGCCACTGAGTCCTACGTCTCTGCAGTGTTTGTTTTCCCAGTGACAGCCTCTCACCTGTAAGGTAAGAATGATGTTTTCCTTCACAATCAGAGATTAGGTTACCCATTTCTGAAGCCCTTCTGTACTAGTGCTCTGAGGAGAACACCCAGGCACTGTGTTAGGGCTGTCCTGTAACAACAGTGATTGCTGGTAAGCACAGGTGAGCCAGCATATGCAAGGAGGGCTGAGCTATCACCTGCTTCCCTATCCTGAGGGCATCACTTTCAGATATGTTGTCCATGTGCTTGTGTGCCTGGGTCCCACCAAGCTGCACCTTTGGTGAGGCATGGCAGAAGTACAGCCACCTCAAAGGTGGTAAGATCCTGCAGAATTCCTAAGCAAACACAGGGTACATGGCTTAGACAGGTCATGGTAGCATCTTCCCTGGGGCACGAGGCTGCAGCATGACCTCTACCTGTGTGTTAAGGAAAGGTGGATGCAAAGGTCTCACTTGGGTTTAGTGTTCTGTGTGCATGAAGGAATGCAGCCATGAGGTACAGGAAGAGGCTGAATTAGTCCAACTGTTCAGACCTGTTAAGACCTGATTAATCTTAAATCAGCAGGAATAGTTCTGACCAAATTTCACATGCTGGCATGACAGCAGGACTGACTCCTTCACCCTCCCTCTCCTGAGCTCAGCATGAGTTAAAGCACCACACTGCTCTGCTGCTTTCTCTATTATTTTTCATGCATTCTATTCCCTGTTTTTAAAGGGATGATGCAGCTTCCCAGTGCAAACAAGGTGAGAGTTTTGCATGTTCCTCCTTCTCCCAGTCATCTCCCAGAATAGATCATTATCAGGTAATTGCATGCGCAGAGGAAGCTTTCCTGTATAATAATGCTTCTCTTCCATCTGAGTTTAGACTAAAACATTAGGTCATAGCCTCCTTGGCCTCTGTCCTACTCCTGTAGCCATAGACAGCAGCCTTGTATGGAGGGCTAATTAAAGAAGCTTCAGAAAAGGAAAAGGTGAGAGGGTCGCAGGAGCAATCTCTTCTTGCCCCCACCACTTGCTGTGGGACCCAGAGTGGTGACCCTAGCTCATACTGCAGCAGATGATGTACACACTCAATAAACCAGGTATTTCCTTCTTGTAATGTGCTGCGCTTGGCAGGGGAAAGGTGATGGTGAAGGATGAAAACATCTGGACACAATGAATATGCACTTGGGAATGGACATTCAGCCGTGGATATCAGGCACCCAAACACCCTCTTGTCTCCCTGGGCAGGCATGAAAAATCCAAAGGTTTCCATGATGTACATGTACAATTGTCTTCAGATCGCCACACCAAGCACAAGGCCATGTTTCCCCAGGCAGCTGGTGACTACTGCAGGGATGCATTTCCCAGGTCCAGAGCGTGACTGCAGTTTGAGGCTGTTGTGGCTTGTCGCCAGCTGAGCAGCCTTCCATTTGCTTACCACAGCTGGTCCCTGGAAAAACGTTTCCTTTCTAAAACAACATTGAGGAATATGTGAGTTCAGTGACTGAGATGTAAGTGACCAGGCCAGAAATGTGATGCAAACGCTATCCCACCAGCTGTTCCAGTGCAACAGAGAGTCCTGTGTGACCCTGCCCTGGGTCATGTTTTAATGAAGCTTTTGTGCTCTCTTTGATTGTTTGAAGCAGTTTATGAATAAATTGCTTTTCCAGAAAATATTAAAGGAAGAAAATGTGCAGAAATCCAGATCTTGGCAGGCAACACATGAGCAGGAGGCAGTGTTATGTTTGACAGCTGCTTGCTGTCCATGGTCCACACCACCCTGCTCTGGAAACTGAATTAAAAAGAATGATTCCAAAGGTGGGTATGAGCTATTGGTGGTGTTGGAAGTGTTTTCCCTGTGAAACTGCACAGTGGGGACTCTTTCATCTATTAACACATGAATATAGTAGGGGTAGGAAGTAAATGTCATATTTGAGGCTGAATGGAAGTGAGCATGGAGAGGAGGCTGTGTGACAGCATGTCATGACAGGATGTCCCCATCCGGGGAGGGATGCTGGGCTATGGGGTGCTGTGTGGGTGAGTGAGTGTCATGGCTGAGGGTGCCCACGAGAAGCCACTGCCCTCCCTGCAGTGTGAAGGGCTGTTTGGGCAGGTTGGTAACCGGTGGGACTGGTTTCCATCAGCAGAAGCTTGCACAGACCTCAGGGAGGGCTGGGGGCACGGTAGCCATGGTGACTGGTCCCATCTCTGATCCGTGCATTTGTGTGGCTGCAGGGTAGCTGTGGGAGAAACCCTCCGTGGCTGTGTCCCTGGGACCTAGCGGCATTCCCACCGCTGGAGTCCTGCTGGAGCTGGGTGGGTTTGCAGTGACTGGGGCTGCTGCACTGGTGGGCTGGGCGCGAGCAGCTTGTTGCTGTGGCCTGTTGGATAGGAGTTCTGTTCAGAGTGGTTTCTGGCTGCAGATGTCAATCAGTTTTAAGTGACATCTCATTAAATCACCTCATTTGACTCTGGCATGCAAATGCAAAATTGCTGTACTTCAGTACTTCACCAACAGCATCATAGATATTTCTGCTTGCTGTAATGGATCAGGTGTTATTATTTTGTAAGTCAAAACTGGTCATCTTTTTTTGACCCCAAAGTATTAGTCCTCAAAGTTAGCCTGACTGAATACCTATAGTTCATCCTCAATGTCTGAAGTGTATTTAATCAAGAATTTAGAATATGGGAAGGGACTGGATATGCCAGGTGAAGCATTCATTTTGAATAGCAGCTGAAAATACAGCTAAATAAAATACAAGGTGCACAGGATGGAGAAGTAGACAAAGACTGGTATTAATCCAAGCTGTCTGGGAGCATGTATGGGGAGAATGGATGAATACAGATGAATTACTTGTATGCTGCTTCAGATAGGGTCTGGTGGGCCAGCTAAACAGAATACAATTAGACATGAGACACAAATTATGATTCAGAGTGGGAGCCACTAGGATTGTTTATCATGCTGAGGGATGGAGAAGGATACTGGCAGCCACAGCGTTAGCGTGCTTGCACAGGGGAGAGGGTGAGGAGAGCTGCTGCTCCTTGTAAAGCAAATAGGCTGAAGTATTGTGTGTGGCTGTGCTTTGTAGCTGGGTTCTCCCATAGTGAAAAATGAAGAAACAGAGTGTGCTGGAGAGCCAGAAGCAAAATATTGAAGAGCACACTGATATTGGCAAGTCCATTGCTTGCTGGTGTTGATTCCTGCCTTTGCCTTTGGGATTCATAGGCCTTGACTCAGCTGTGCTCTGCTAGTCCATTGATTCCTACTGAGGCCAGTGGCAGTCTCCCAGTGCTTGCTGCCTTGCCAAGGCAAGTGGTACGTTGTCCCAGCTCCTGAGGGAAGAGCAATGCTGTTTCAGGACTGCCATTGGGCTGTGTTTTGGGAGCAGGGTTAGTCTGAAGTAAGTGATGCATTGGCCAAGAAAACAGTGTAGAGGTATACAGCAACCAGCAGCTGATGACATGGCAGGTACCCCTTCTCAGACTAGCCAAAACATTTTGGAAGTGATGGAGTGTGGAGTTTGGAACTATCATCAGAGTACACCCAAAACACCAGCTCTGTGAAACTGGCTCAGGTGTGGATGTTCTGAAGTTGGCTGGGGCTTGCTCCAAGGCGAACATATCCCTTACAGCAAGCAGGAGCTGATCCTGTGTTTCTGGAAAGCCTGCTGCACTATCTAGGGTCTGAGCAGAGGCAAGATGTGTGTGAGCAATACAGCAGGCTGGGGGGTCAGCAAACCCAGGTGTATCTGTGGGTCAGGAGCCGTCCAAACTTTGAGCATTGCCACACTCCTCTCCTCTCTGGTGTTTCAGACCCATGCCTTATTGACCATCTCACAGAGGAAACGTTTTGCCTGGCCAATGTTGTCTGCAGAGCTCAGCCTCTTTGTGTCTTGCCAGCCAGCACGCTGGGACAGAGCTGTTACCTGGAGCTGTTTGTCAGCGAGCTGGGCACCATCTCTTGCCACAACTGACCACTGAGATACGGAAAACCACAGATTGACTTGCATCTAAATTGTTTGCTATTTGATACTTGCATTTCTCAGCATGGCCTGGTTGACCCCTGCCACTGGGTGCATAGAAAACATGGTGACTTTTACTTCAACAACATTCTCCCATCATGGGATGTCTTACAAGAGCTACAATGAGTGCAGAGAATTAATGCCATTGAATGGTGCTACTGAGTGTGATGGTTCTGCTCATGCTGCAGTGTGTCAGTTCCATAGAAAAGATCTTCTTGTTTTGATTATTGATTCTAACTTGATCTTTCCTGGCAGGGTGACTGCAGTGAACCTATATCTATAATGCAGCCGGGATTGTCTCTCCCGGCTCTTGAGGAGATGTGCTGTGTGAAAACTGACACCGTGGTCTGTCACACTGGCTTTGTGCAGAGGAGCTGTTGCCAGGGGATTTTTTTTGTTAATGCTTAAAGGTCATAATTAACATCAAATGAACACAGATGTCCTCAGGAGCAATGTTTCTACCAGGCATCAAATTAAGGACAGATGAAAGTCACCCAAGTCAGACAATGGCATTAATGAAGACAGAATGGCACGAGTTTTGATTTCTCCCATTATTTATATGAATTGAATGTGAAAATTGACTAAACAGTATTTAGTAATGATGTGCATAGGAAAGAGCCTTAGGCCTGGTGAGGAATTTTTATTGCTGCAGCCTCCCAGCTGTCCAGCAAGAAAAAACAGCTCATGTGTCCCTAAACCCTCTCCGTTGTCAGTGCTGAAACTGGTATTTTTAGGCAGTGGTTTGTCCCACCTGTTTTAGCTATGTGCTTTAGGAGACAATTAGGTTTATGCTAACTACCTTCCTTGCACCATACCTTACAAGTATTTGTGGTAGAAACCCTTGAAGACAAACCAAACCTTTATCAGCTGGCTATGACAGCCCATCACAAGGTGTACACTTGTACAAGGCCAAGTGATGTCTCTCTTTGGTCATTGTTTCATTCTTGAGTAATAACATCCAAGAAAGATGATGGTGTGGTTGTGGGGATCCAGGTTATGTCTACTAGACAGAAGAGTGGATGCTGCTGTTGTTTGCTATGAACAGTTTTGTGATACTAATGGTTTGTACTCTCACATCTGTGAAAACCAAAGGATGAAGGAGAAAGGGTGGATTTCAGCTCCACAGACCTTGTGCTCACTGCCTTAAGCACTGCGACCTGTGGTGGACCATGGCCCTGCCACTGTGTGACCCCACAGGAGAATCCCCTGCAGCAAACACCAGACAGCCCTTTTCTGAACACAGCAGCATTTCTGGCAGGAGGAAAGCCACAGAGAGGAAATGGAGACCTGTGAGGAAGTCAGAGCACCACCGCTTGCTTCATATGGTACTAACATTGTAACCTGATGGGAACATGAACTTCAGGAGACTAGGGGAGACACAGGGACAGTGTATTGAAATCTGGAAGCAGCATCAGGGATCCTAGGGTGTCTCTGATGCTCCCACATAACTGAGAGTTTCAGCCCTCTCAGTGAGGCAAATCAACCTTTTCTCTGAGACTGGCTGTGCCATCACGTATCCTCTGTTTCCTCCTGCACTGAAAACAGTTGCCTTTCCCTTCTTTCCCTTCTCCTGGGAAAGGTAAATTGATTGTAGGGAGTTCAAAGAATGAAAGCTGAGCAGGTGGCTTTCTAGATTATACACTTTTCTTGGCAAGAGCTACTTCTCTGAGCAATGTGCCTGCCTGCAAGAGAGAAACACAGACAGCACTTTAATTCCCTGGAATGGGAGCAGCGGTGGCTGGAGAGTGAAGGCTCTGCAGAGTGAAGCTGAAAGGATGAATCTGTTTAACTGCACATGCTGTTAAAACAGGCGGCTGGACAGAAAATTGCCTCTAATGGCATCCAGAATGGCTGAGATGTCAGGTGGGGATTTAGCGCCATTGCCCATGTGGTTATGTCTGCCTGAGAGACACAGCCGTGCCCCTGCCTTCTGCTGTAGTGGAGCACCAGCCCCTCGGCATGGGCAGAGCAGGGCAGAGGGGCCTGGCACGTCCCCTGCTCAGCACAGGCTGCAAGGACACAGGGCGATGGGGAGGAAGGTGTGAAGCCTCTGCTCTCATGCTCTATTATAGGAGGTGAACATCTTCCTCTCAGAGAGGGCACCTCAGTCCTGAGAGGTCCCTGCTGAGTGGCTGGTTTGTGCCAAATGGCAGGGAAATAGGCCATGAAACCATCATAATTTTTAATGCCCTTTCAAGGAGTGGTGATATTCATCTTTTCCTGGAGGGGCTCCCGTGGGATTTCTGGTCTCCTGGGGCTGTGACTGTCATTATCTTAACACTGTTGCACCCTGCGATATTTCTGCTATCCATGTCCATCAGGAAAGGTGGTGTACCCTCAGTGGACACACGAGGGACATGGAGACAGAAAGTGCAAGGGATCGGCTAATGGGGATCTAAGCTCCATGGCAGAGCAGGGAACCAAACTTCTTCCTAGAATTGCAATGCAACCCTCATCTTCCCTGTGGAAGCCACAACTCCACACAAGCTCTGTGAACCACTAAGTACAAGGAAAATTTGTAACTGGGGGGATTAAGCTTTCCTTCCAGACAGATGAGTGGGAAATGATGAGGAATAAAGGTAATTAAAGGCATCAGGTGTCTTTCAAATGTAGGTTGTTTTGTAAGTGATTGAACAGAAACTTTGGAAAGCAGAGTTTAAGCAGGCATGAGATTAGCCAAGATTAGTAGGGATTTCTGCCTGGTAGCCTAACTCTAATGTCTGTCAGTCTGTAATCCTTCTTTCAGGTCAGTGAATCTTCATGTAAGAAGGAAAAAAAATAGGTTATATGAGAGAGTTCAAGGGTTTTACTTATCATGTGAAAGGGATTTAGAGCTGTTTTCAGCACCTGAGGCACAAAGATATCTTCTCTTGTGCTATGTTGATGCTTAAATGGGGAGTTGTCCAAAACGCTTCAGTCACAGAAGTTTACTGGTCCCTTCATATAATGATATCTGAGCCCATCATTTAGGACAAGAGATATTTTTAATTCCCCAGAGACTGTTTTATTTGGAGACCATGGTCTGCATAGTGTGAGCACAGGCTTCAATTCAGTGAAACCTGTGAGGGCCAAGCGACCCCTTTGCCTCAGTGAAACTACCCGTGTATCAGAGTCATGGTGAGAGCTTTGTGCTGAAGGGGAGCACAGGAAACCCAAGGTTTCCTGCAACTGAAACACTTTCCCTCTGCTACCACAGGCAGGACTTCCCTATGCAGGGCTCTGCATTGGCAGCAGTGAGCTGCGAGCTGGGCTACACCCACTGCATTCACACCTTGGTGTGGGCTGAGAGATCTCTGTGCTGTGCCTGGCTGCAAGACATACAGCACGCTGTGAGGCTGCGTCTCACCATCCCTGCTGGTTTTGTATAACCACCTTTCTCCTTCTCATGGGTTGCTATGGGGTTTGAGCATTCAAACCTCTTTTGGCCATGTTGGTGCAGGCTTGTCCTCCGTTCTTTCTTTTGGCTAGGATAAGCCTCCCCAAGGAACCTCATGCTGCTTGTTGCTGCTGTGCCACGATCTTCTACTTGTTTCTGGTTCTTCCAGTGGACTTCCAGTAACCACTGCAAAAACCAAAGGGCATCGGCAAACACTGAGCAAAGTGATAATGGGAAGATTCCCAATGAGCCAGCCAGATCTTCTTCAGAGGGCTCATCTATCTCTGCTTGCGCTTGGCTTGACTTGAAAAGCCAAAGGCACTTTAAGTCTCTTCTGCTCTGTCATTAAGTTCAGGCACCGCAGTGCACCTGATCACTGTGTTATAAATCCTTTATAATGCTGTATGAGGGGGGAAACAAAGCCTTTGCTGTAACAACTGCAGGTGCTGCAGCAGCAGGACAACTAAACTGGTTAGATAAAACAAATAGCCTGTCTGTCCTTTTCATGCAAGTTCATGCTAAAACTGCTCCCTTTGGCTGCACAGTGTGAGCAGAGGGTGAGAGCTGTGCCCATCCTTGCAGGCAGGCCCGGTGTGTCTGAGAAAGTGATGAAGGCTTTCCCCTAATGCCTGGGGCACCTTTGAGTGCCTGTGTGTGTGAGAGACCACTTACAAGCTGCCACACCTGCATTTAATCATTGTCATGCTGAGGCTGAGAGTGTCTCTGTGTGATAGATGTGTGAGATCCCACGTGTGGGGCTGTGGTGGTACCGCAGAGTGGCCTCTTCCTGGGGGAAGAGGTGAGCCAAAGCCTCATGTCACATAGACACTGGCTGCATGGAGAAGAGGCTTGTTTGATGTAGATAAAGTGATCCAAGGCTGACTTTGCTTGACTGATACATGAGTGTCCTTTCCATGGAGCACACACGTTATTTCATCATGTAGGCTTTTACTAGGACCATTTCTCTATTCATCCTACATTTCTCTATTCATCAAATTCAGCTATTTCCAAGAGCTGAGCTGATGCTGAAGGTGCTCCTGCCCCACAGCAGCCATGAGTCAAAGCCTTTATTTAAACCTCAGGGGAAACATTTGTGTTAACATGCCAGATGTCATGTTTGTGAAGGGTTACTGTGTGAGCATGACCGTAACAGTGTGACTCAGCTGGTATGCTGTAACTTGGTTGTCTGTTTGTACCCCTAGAAAAGATCCGATCCAGTTCCCCAGTGGTTGAATGGTGTTAAACATACGTGAACAGCTAAAATGGTCTAGATTTAAAAGTTCATTAAGCTTAAGCACATTTGCCTTAAATTCAGACTATTAGTTAATGTAGACTAAACTTCTTGTTTGACAAGCACTGAGTTGCAGAACTACCCATGGATTCAGGGCAGCTCCCAGTGGGTTAATGCATGGCTGCTGCTCTGTGCTTGAAAACCGGCTGTTAGGTGAGAAAACAGGCACTTAACCAAGAAGCTCTGAGGTAAAGAAACCCCATCCTGTGAGGCCATGTTCTGTCATTATAATCCCTCCTGCTTTGGCTGAGCCATATGGCAGTAATTCTTTCACAGCTCATCCCTGGGGAGCAGGCGATGCCAGTCTCCTGCTTGTAGATTAGCTGGTGCATTGTTAAACTGGACAGCAATGTGGGCTGCAGCAGATCATTGCACTCCCCAGCCGTCAGTGTGATACCGAGCTTCCATCACTCTTATCTTGCCAAGCAGAAGGGAGCGCAGAGGTGCTGGCTGTGGTCAGGACTGTCTATGTTCACCCTGCTCCTGCCCTCTGAGGAGGCACTGCCCAAGCCTGGCACCCATTGAAGGGCAGCATCTTGCCCCCACAGCGAAGTAACCACTGAGGGGGTTGCAGCAGCAAGGATGCAGCCTGGGACTTGATTCAGCCCATGGTCATGTCAAGGCACGTGACTACCTTGCCCCCTTTGCCTCCTCTGGCACCAGGGTGAGGGCAGTATCTTCCATGCCTATGTCAGGGGAAAAGCTTTTCTTGCCTTTTTCTTGCCTTCTTTGTCTTGGAGGGAGGTTGGGGATAGTATAGATGTGCCATAGCCTGGGATACCTCTGGGTTTCGGAGGAATCACATTGTTCAGCCTGGAGTTTCTAGGCTTCATGTGCTGTTCAGCCTGGAGGAAGTCTTTGACCCACTGCTATGCTTATGCTTAGGCAGTCTGTCCTGTGTATGAGCAGCTGAGATATTCTGTGCTGAGTGAATGCCCTGCTGGCTTGGAAGGGGCTGTACTGTTAATTCCTCTGCTTGGCTAGGCTTCTGCACTTGTGTCTTCCAAAATCACGGAGTTCAGTGGTGCAAACCACTCTGTCACTGTACCTGGAACTTGGCAAGCTAGAGAGCCCACACCACATCCACAGGTAAGGTTTTAAAATGAGCTCTATTACCTGTGTGAAGAGAAGTCCCTAGGAATCACCTTCCACTCTTCCTTTCAAATCATTAGGGCACATAAAACAGTGCTGGCTAACACAGGGGAGATAAGTAGGGACAGGAGTCTCCTGGAGGCCTGGAGCAAGCACAGTATGTTTCCATTTTTGGAGGGAATAACTTGTTGTGCTGTGACTGTGTGGGAAATAAGGAGAGCTGCTCATCTTGACCTCCAGATTGTATGGGATGAAGCCTTCCTGGATGAGGGAAAGCTGAACAAACGTGCCTACTTTGAATCAAAGCTGCCTTTTTTTTGCTGTGCTTTGCAAACGTGAAACAAGTTGCACAGCTTTGGTGTGATCCTTGGCCTGCTGATTTTCAATATTGATTTTACATTGTTTCGGATGTGTATTTGTAAATATATTTTACTCATTTTGCATCTTTATTTGAGCTTAATATTCATCTGTGGTGTGAGTAAAATGACTATTTCAGGCCTTATATTAGGTATGTAAGCACTGCTGGCATCTCAAGCTTAGAGACTTTGGCGCGGTTATTGGAGCCTCACACGTTTTTGGTGTCTCCTAGCAGAAGATGGAGAAGTTCTGCTGGAGAGCAGTGCCTGGCTGCAGCATGCCCTGTGCCGCAGGGTGCGGATGGGGAGCCTGGTGGAGCTGCCTCCATGCTGGGAGCTTAAGAGCCTCCTTCTCAGACACCAGCCGTGAGCTCTTTGCTTGCCCTTCAGCAGCAGTAGCTGCGCTTCTCCTCTCCCACCTCTGCTTCTCCCTTTGTTGTGGCTTTCTTCCTGCTAAATCTTTCCACTATTCCCACCCTCCCAACCCCCCACCCATGGTGAGCATGGTGCAGCACCATGGCAGTTGCCATAGAGATAATAGAGCCTTATCTCCACCTCTGCTTTTCTCTCCCACTGTTGAAGGTGCTCCTGCCCCCCTGTAGCTTGGCTGGCCGAGCCACCTGTATCATCCCAAATGAGTCAGCCCGCCCTGCTCCCTGCCGCATGAGTCCTGCAGACTGATGAGCTGCGTACCCCTGTCCTGGGGTGGATGAGTGAGCCGTTATATTGTGCTACAGGATCCCAGTAGGAGGCACTGATCTGTGCACAGGAATGGAGGAGGCTGAATATCCAAGTAGCCCCATGGCACAACTGGATTGAATGATTCTGCTGGTGCTTCCTAGCTCTTGCCCCTAAATCTCAGTCCACCTTCTACTTTCAAGCTGCCAGAGACCCTGGTCCTCTTTGCATGCAACAGCCGGAGCAATGAGAGTGTTGGTGCCTATGAACACCAGGATGCCACAGACCCCTGCTTCTCTGTCTGGGGTGTGTAGGAGAGAGGCAGGTGGACAAAGAAGCAACTTCACCACAGTCGGTCCTTTCATTTCCCTCCCTGTGTGCTCTAGGTGCGACTTCAGGTTGCTGCAGTCTAACTCAGTAGCAGTACAGTGATATTCAGTGCTGATGACTGGCTGGGAGATGAGAGGTAACTGGTTCTTTTCCTGATCTAATCTTACACCCCAGGGGAACGAGATCATGTGGAATCTAAGCAAAGTGCTGAGCGTTAGTGTCCTCTGCTGACCTCATGAATATGATAATCTGAAAGGGTGAACTTTCACTTGGCAGCTCTGTACATGCTGTTCCGGAGCTATTATCTCATACGTTGATTCAACATGATCAATATGCCTTCAAGAAGCTTGTCCCAAATCCATCTGACAAATTATTAATAGAAGTCATTTGAGCAGTTGGGCTATTCAGAAAACTGAGACTCCTTACTTGTTCAGAAGCGTGGCTGCTGGGAATTCAGGGTGCAAAATGATAATGGTGCTTTGTGCTTTCCTAAGGAGAATTTCTGACAGAAGAGGAGCCTCATTCTTTTGAAGTGCAGCAGAAATAGCAACACAACTGCTCCGAACTCAGACGCTGCATTTGATCAGATGCAGACAGAGGTACCCTGAGCCTGTATTATCCTCCCATGTTTGCAGATATTTAGAGGAGCTGTTGTGTCTTTATATGGTAAAAAATGAAGAGAAAAGCAGAGAACTCTGGAAAGTTTAGAAAAGGGAGTGTATTTGAACAGTTTGTGAAGCACTGCAGGATAAAACCTGTCCTGCTTCCACCTAAACTGGAGCAGAGGAGAGAGATTATGAACTAGATGATACTCCTAATGTACAGTACCAGTTAATTGTTGGATGATACAGAAAATACTATCTTCATCATCTTCAACAGGACACAGGGGATTTGGCTAGAAGTGACACCATAGAGAGATGGCTCTGTCTTCCCTGCAGAGACTCAAATGGAAAGATGCTTTGATGGGATAAATCAGATGCAGGGCAAAGACTTCCTGACCGCAGCTGGTTTCAGTGGGCTTATTTTAATGGGAAAACTCTGAGCTGGGGGCAAAACCCACTGATGGCTCAGAGCTGAGCAATAAAGGAGTTGTAGGGGGTTTATTTTCAATACTTCTGAGATTTCCTGTTCCCTACTGACACCGCTAATAAATTGTTAAAAGGTGTGAAGGGATGGGGAACTTGTAATGTTTGCTTTCCTGCTGAGTGGCCACTAGCAGGGATATTCTACCAATAGGTCAGAACCCACAGAAAATTGCTGCAACTTTCAGAAATCTGCTTCTATCATTCAAAAGAGGAAGGTTTGGCTGTAAAGAAGGTGTTGACTTGGCCCTCTGAAGCTGAGTTTGAGACATCATCATAGAATAGTTAGGGTTGAAAAGGACCTTAAAATCATCCAGTTCCACCCTCCCCTGCCATAAGCAAGGACAGCCCACACTAAACCATGTCACCCAAGGCTTTGTCCAACCTGGCCTTGAACACTGCCAGGGATGGAGCACTCACAACCTCCCTGGCCAACCCATTCCAGTGCCTCACCACCCTCACAGGAAAGAATTTCTTCCTTATATCCAATCTAAACCTCCCCTGTTTAAGTTTGAACCCATTCCCCCTTGTCCTGTCACTACAGTCCCTAATGAAGAGTCCCTCCGCATCATCCCTATAGGCCCCCTTCAGATACTGGAAGGCTGCTATGAGGTCTCCACGCAGCCTTCTCTTCTCCAGGCTGAACAGCCCCAACTCTCTCAGCCTGTCTTCGTATGGGAGATGCTCCAGTCCCCTGATCCCGAGTTGTTTTGGGAAAGTGCCTAATCCTTGTATGCTTCTTTCCTAGTAAGGCTGGACTCTTCCTGTCGCAAGCTGTTCCTGGCAGTATATTCAAGGTCCTGCCACTGCAGAATCCCTATCTGGTCTGGAGGCAGATAGTTATCCAACTGAAGGATAGCTATAAAAGTCAAAATGCAGCATGTGGAAAGTGCAAAACTAGATCATATAAAATCAGATTCTGTCATCACATTACTCACCAGTACGTTGGATTGTGGGCCAAGGTTATTCAGCCATGTGCCAACTGACACTGCCTCTGGATTTCAGGCTTTTACTGCTTTTGATGTTTCCTGCTTGTCTTGTGGGTGATGGATGAGTGCTTTAGGCCTCTAAACTGTCCCAGTAACACTTTAGAGCCACTGGGATTATAACCATGAAACAGTAAAATGAAAAAATCGCTACTTTCTCCCCATGCTGGCTCAAGAAAACGGACCAAACAGATAATGGGTTAGAGACAACCCAGCTGTGGATATGCTTCCCCAAGAACTGGAGCCTTCATATGTTTATGACTGCAACAGCTGTACGTGTGCATGTCCCCTCTAGCGTGCCCAGCCTGCTGTCCAGCAGAAGCAGCCACTGACTCAAGCAGCCTGCCTGGCACCCGGCGCACTGGCTGCTGTAGCAACACCTGGGGAGGGAGTGACAGGTTGAATATTGTGATAGCTCTGCTGAATGATGTTGCTAGAGCTGCAATAAAGCTGCAGCAGCTGAAGCCAGGGCTCTGCTGGCCGGGTGAGGGATGTTCCAGCTGTACCAATCACTGTGGGGTTTCCAGAAATACATCTGCGTTTCTTCTCCTACAGTGTTCTGAAGGAAGCTGCGGGGCAGCAGCAAGGGACACAGGTGGCCAACAGCTCCAACACAGCCCCAGGCACCGTCCTAAGGGGAAAACTAGTCTGAACATGTGAAAGTCTGTGTGTCCGCGTGAGCAGCACACTGAGTTTTTCACGTCTTCCTCATGCTGCTGAGCCAGAGGGGTTGCCTGCTTGCCTGCCTCACCATGAGCACCAGGCGAGCCTCCGGTTATTTGTGCCTGTGGTGTCTTCATTGCTGCCACCTTGCAGTGCTCATGGATATGGCCTGGCACAGCTGTCTGTGGTACTGTTACGCTGGCTGAATGAGGATGCGCAGTATCCGCTTCTTCCAGAGACAATTCAAGCAAACAAGATAAATATGTCCCATATTCACATCATCAGTAACCGAGTGTACAAAGGAAGACGATGGTAGCCTCAATGGAAATCTTCTGTGTGAAGCCAAAGGTACTTCTAAATTTCCATTACTTCTTGCCAAGATATTCTCTGCAAAAAAAAAGAAAAGAAAAAGTTATATTTTGAGCAAAAACTCTGCCTTGCTTTAGGGTTGGAGAATCCCAGGATTGGCTTCGTTTGTTCGCTTCTTTTTGCACTGATTTCCTGGCTGTTCCTGCTTGAAAGCTTTACTGGACAATGACTGAATCCTTTTGCCTTCCCTGCCAAACAAAGCAGATCATCACAAGTGAAACGTTTCATACATCAGATTTTGCAGACAAACTGGAAAAGAACTTGGATGCTTCACTTCCTCTGAACGTGATGCCAGATCATAGAATCATAGAACAGTTAGGGTTGGAAAGGACCTCAAGATCATCCAGTTCCAACCCCCCTGCCATGGGCAGGGACACCTCACACTAAACCATGCCACCCAAGGCTCTGTCAAACCTGGCCTTGAACACTGCCACGGATGGTGCATTCACAACTTCCCTGGGCAACCCATTGCAGTGCCTCACCACCCTCACAGGAAAGAACTTATTCCTTGTATCCAATCTAAAGATCTCATGAGCTGTCATATTCAAGCTATATGACAAAAGCCTGCTATGTAGTAACCCCACAGGAGCCTGACTGAACTATCTTTAATAGAGACCAGGCCATTCTCTGAGCACTAACCTGAGTTGTGCTGCCTTTGTGCACAAACTTGTGATGGTTCTCTTTCATGAAAGGCCCCACAGAGTTCAGAGGGATTATCTGGTGAGTAGGCAGGTTTGTGTGACTGGGTGTCTTTGGGTTGTCACAGTGCCAAGTGGAACCTGCTTTAATTACAATGATCCATAAAATCTTCATGTTTGTTATCAGGCATTGCCATGCTGTCAGATAGGTCACCCCAATGTCTAAACCTGCTCTCTCAGGCTGGCTTGCTCACTACCTTCCTAGAGCAGAGAAGGTCTTCTCCTGAGGTCTAGGCCTCTCTGGAGCCCTGAATGTGTTTGAAATCAGCCAGGTTTAGTTTTGTCTATGGCTGGGCAGGGATGTGGTCTGGGCAGTCCTATCTGCTAGCAAGTGTCCTCAGCTCAGCTCTTGCTAAATGGAGTGTGCCCTTGTGGCCACAGGAGAGCTGGGCTACTAGCCATTGGTATGGGCAGAAAGCAGGTGGGCTCTAAGGCTCAGTGAGCTCAGATATGCTTTTGAGACCGCTTTTCATCCCAGCGCATGTGCAAGGCATCCCCCCCGTGTTACGAAGTCCTGCTGCACCTGCCTCCACACTCCGTGCAGGGTGGAGGTGTTTCAGTTTTGAGACCACAGGAATTTGAGGCTGGTTCTTCAAAGGTGATGTCTTTTCTTAGCTCAAGTTCAAAGCTTTTGTGCAAATCATCTAGGTAAAATTTCATGAGGAAAGCCTAAGTGCAGATCAGCAGAGGTGGTAAAGGGGAGTGTGTAGGAAGGAAACTTGCTCTGCTCGAAACAGTCTGTTTTAATTATACGTTGTGAAACAAGGGGGCTCTTAAGTATGCCAGCCAAGTATTCTCAGAAGAATAGACCTATCTGCATGTTGTAGCTTCACTAAGGCCAGGTTTTTGTTTCAGGGTGGGGTTTTTTCTTTCTCTTTCCTTCTTTCTTTTTCTTTCATTTCCACAGGGAATTAAGCTGCCTGTGTTCCCTTAGCAGATTAAGCTGATGTGCGCCTGTGTCCCAAATTCTCACTGGAGGGGAGCAGTTACGTAACTGGCAGGAGAAGATCAAAATTCCCACCATGTTGGGCTCAGTAAAAACAGTATCAGGGGAATAGACATGCCAAAGTAGGCTTAAATAAATAGAGCAGAGGCAACGGACCTGAATGATATATGGGAAGGTTGTGGAGAAGGAGACAGTAGTTTTAGTTGTGATTTAGCAGTTTGAAGTGGCAATGGCAGATCGAGGGTAAAACCAGTTTTCATCTACGTATCACAAGCAGCTGATTATTTTCACTGAAAAGTGTTTTTCCTTGGCTTTTGTTTTTCAATCCAGTCTCAGCTGCCCTGTGTGAAATCTGGCAGTCTGTGTAGGATCAGAGCCCATTCCCACTGAAACTGGTGTAAGGTTTCCACAGGCTTGTCAGCTCTCCAGGGTCATGTCAGCTTTGCAGATATTTCATCAACTATATACACTTTTACAGCAACTGATTCTAAATCATTGAAGTTCTCTTTTGGAACATATCAGATTTGTTATCAGATAGCACTCTGATGACCACCAGCCTCCTAAATACCAAGGGTCAAGGAAAGAACAAAGTGGTGCTTGATTTTGAGTGCTAAGAAACTAGCTAAGAACAAAAAATATTGTCTCTGTTTGGTTTGAAACGGAGCCATGCACATGCTTGCAGAGTCCTGTATAGCCTTTGCAGTTCTGCAGTGTTTTCCCACCATGCATGCAGCCTTTGTACAGGCAGTCTGTGTGTGCGCACGCATGTGTATATCTATCTATCTATCTATCTATCTGTATACATTTGCTTCCTACAGGGGTTCACATTGCTTACCTTCCCCCCCCCCCCCCTCCTGATGTAAATACAGATGGGTTGTAGCTCCTTTCTAACAAAATATGTTTGGTTTTAAGGCATTTAAAGAGTTTTTCTGTTATA
>NDXB01000750.1:64074-78629 GCA_002631895.1 Agapornis roseicollis
CCCCCCCCAGTCCTGATGTAAATACAGATGGGTTGTAGCTCCTTTCTAACAAAATATGTTTGGTTTTAAGGCATTTAAAGAGTTTTTCTGTTATATCTGGAATACAAAAGAGGGAAACTATAGCCTCAACTATTATTATTGTTCACATATCATTGCTCACTCATGTGCACTCTGCTTCCTTGCTTTCTCAGAACTTGATGTAACAGAGCCACATTTTATTTCTTCCTTAAGCTTAATAAAAGCCAGCTATAAAACAGCCATATAGTGCTTTCACAGTGCTAGGGCATACTCAGAGAGGAGGTCTGATGGGCAAGTTGGTAAAAGCCAGACTAACTTGAAGGAATTCCAAGTTTGATAAAGACCCTTCAACCAATTTCAGCTAGGCTCTGAAGAGGTTAGAGCATGGTATGTGAAGGACAAAATCACCTCTCAGCTCTCAATAAGAGCAGAAGGTCTATAAACCCTGGAGGGTCATTGACATTTCTTGCTCTTTGCCTCTTATTTCTGATCTGGAAATCATCAAAGCCCCAGTCTCTTCAGAGCTTTATCACTGTAAAAAGTGCTCTTCCCTGACAGCCTTAGCTGGCTTTGGAATAGAAAGATCCACTGGAAATGCCCCTTGTGCAACTCAGTGGTGGTACATTATTACACACTGACCCTGATTTCTTTATATCCCTTGCAAAAATGAGAAAATGCCCACCTTCATTAAATGTGAATGTTTTCAGAGAGACAGATAAGAGATACCAAAGGATGGGAGAAGATGGAAATGAGAATGTCACTCACTTTTCCTCTTGGGATTGGCATAGCTGAGTCTTACTAAACTCTTCTGAGTCCTTCTTCTCTGCTTGGTAATGAAAACAGGGCTGGAAATGATGGCTTAGCTAGAGCAACAAGGCAGCTGGGATCTGCTCATTACAAACAGCCTGTGCCAATATGGAGCTGTGGAAAATCTCTTCAGTTCCTCCACTACCTTTCCAGTGCTCCTTATTTTCCTTCCCTCCCTTCTGCACACTCTTGCAGCCTGCTGCTAGCAGGTCCTGTGCATACTGCTTTCTGTTTGGCTTCCTACTCCAGGCTCTTGTCTGTTCCACCAGCTGTTTTCAAACAACCTTTTGTGCCAATCTAATAAAGAATGGACATCTCATTTTAGAGAAAGAACGATCCTAGATGCTTTTCTGGCTAGTACTGTAATACATAATGCTTAAACAGCAGTTTTGTTCTTAATCTTCCAAAAACGATATAGCGCTTGGAGAACCAGGATGTCTGGGCCTTCCTTACCTGCTGTTTCTCATTTTTTGTGAAGACAATTATAAGTAAAATTACATGACAAGGTCTTTAATCACGATATGAAGGTTAATACAAGGGCTTATGCTGAGCATTTCCATCAAAATATAGCAGAAATACTTGATTTCCATGCATGTTACAGTTGATATACCAGCTATTGCCAGGTTATTATTGGTTTTATAATAAAGAATCACATAGTGGGAGATAAAGTTGAACTGTACTGTGGCAATACATCACTGTGGAGTTATATAGGAGGACCCTTATAGAAAACCCTTTTCAATTATGTAAATATTCTCAAAATTCACTTCAGGAGATATTCCTGTTTTCTTATGAGGAATTTACACAGGAACTGGTCCTCAGCCTCATAAATATTTGCATCTCAAGTAAAAGAAAACTGGCAATTGGCTGAGGGGTTGCATATGGCAGGAACAGAGCTGTGTGATGTGCCTGGTTGATGGTGTAAGAGTGAGACAACTCAGCTCTGCAAGGCTTTCAGTTTAACTGGGCAAGTTCTTTCAAGCAGGAATGGTCTTTAGTTCTTTTATGCCTCACTAACCACAAAGGGATCCCAGACCTAGGGATGCTACTGTGATAGCAATAGACATGACCGTAAGCCACAGTTAAACCAAAGGTTTTAAAGGTATTTGTTGTGTGATTCTCTGGCTTTGCTTCTAGGGTCTACATGAGCACAAGTCCTAACCCACTACTATGTTGTCTGAAAACAGCCACCAGAGACTCTTTTGTGTGGACGTGAAGAAAGTAAAGAATGTGATGCCATGACGCAAAGGTATGATGCAAGAGTTGTTTTGGTACTGTGCATGTGTCTGATAATGAATGCTGGGGGTTTGCCTTGCTTAACCATAGGCTAAAGTGGAGTTCATCTTCATCAGAACTTGATAAACCTTGTTCAAAGTCTTCTTCATTGTTCCCTCTGAACAGCAACATGCAGTGGTGGTGTAACACTATGAAGTTTTAACTCCTCTGTACAGCAGTTTTACTCCACATCAGTAAAAATTTTAGAGCCATCACCAAACACAGCACACCACTTTCATGTTCAGTGAGGCAAAAGATTTCAGCAGCTGGGAAAAACACACCCAGTTGGCACTTCATGTGTAGTATAAAATAGCACTAAGTACTGTGATAGCCAATGCAATAGTGATAACATGGAGGAATGGGTTACAATAAGCAGAAATTAACTGGCTTGTTTGATAGTTGCACGCATACACCATCTATTGGATGTAAAGGATTAGTTGCCAGTAACTGCTGAACATCTAACTTCTACCTGTGTCTGAGGTAACAAGACTTTCTGTAATAACTAACCCTCAACAGGGTGGAGAATGCAATTAGAAGCTTGCCAGGTCACAGCTATTTGTGTTCATTCTTGTCAGACCGAAATGTGAGGCTAAGAGTGATGATTTCATCCTTTGGACACCAAAGCTGAATGTTCCAATTTTTGGGGACCCCCTGCCACCCAAAATGACACCATTTTATAGCTGCGTGGGATGTAATGGGTACTTTTTTGTCTCCTACCTGAACTCACACACCTAAGGATTACGTTTTTGTCACTGACTCCTTTTTCTCAGCTGAACTTAGATCATCTGTGCTGAGCCCTCATGGCTCGATCCAAAACCAGCACGAAAGGACAAAGTATTTGTAGAGGACTTCTTTATTTTAATGTCTGCAGTGCCTTTTCACAGAAAATTTGCAATGATTCAGTAGCATTCTTGTAACTAACATGATCTAGTTAGCTTTGCAGAGTAATGAAAAGACAAAATTGCATAGTCTTGGGGGAAAGGAAATAAAGAGAGGCTCTCAAATATACAAGAAGGCTGCAAAAAATCTGTTTCTTCCCCATTATATCAGCTGCTTTAATAGGACACATAGACTCTCTACAACCTCTGTCTTGAATATAATCACTGCAACTTTGCAGAAGAAGGCATATGTTCTAGTAGGATGTCTTGGAGCATCCCTCTTTGTGTTTCTTTCCAGAACTAGAATTTCCCATTCCTTTGATCATAGGCAGTATCCTTGTGAAAGAAGCCGGACCTTCATTTACAAACTAGCCATTGATGAAGTGCCTGAGCAATAGTTGAAAAAAAGGAATAGAAAAAGGCACAGTGTGTATTTTGATGGCTAGTAAAACAGCAAATCCAAAAGAGACTCTCTTGCCAGCTATGTGTCACTCTAACCTCACTGTGCTGTCACCCCAAAGAATCAGTTGTGTTTGCAAACATACACATGTATCAGGCAGTGACAGACTCTCTTATAACATACAGCCCCTCTAATTTTTTTGTTCTCAGTACCTGACAGCCAGGATCAGCAGGGCATTACAAGCTCTTTCCTTGCCTTCATTTTCTCTGCCATTTCAGGGTCCTCTTTTCAAGCCTTTTTTGGTGTTGCTGTAATGTGAAGCTAATTCTATTATAAGTCAAAATGTTGACAGGCGTATGCTTCCTCTGTAGGTTTAGAGTTGTGGGTGAATAGCATGTCTGTGCCACATTTAGCTTTGCGCTTTGCTTAAACACACTGTTCCAACACATCAATTTTCTCTCCCTAGACCTCACCTTTCTGCCCATATGAAAGGCAAGCTGTTTGCTGTTTCATATCTTGTGCCTGTATAATGAACTAATTCTCCTACACTGTCTTCCTTCTACTGTCATATCTTTTCTACATCACACTGATCCTTCTTCAAGCAGGAAATGGCTCTCACAGCCAAGGGCTGTGATTGATTGCTGCTGTGTGTTTAAGGGCCTGGGGTCTCTGGAGGAGACCATGGAAGAAGTGGTCAGAGTTCCCAGGGAACTGAGAGGCACTGGATCTACATCCTATATTTTGATGCCAAGCTATGGAAGGAGATTCTAGACATTTTCTAATGTCTCTGTTTTCTTGTCAGCAAGAGCTACAGTTACCATGGATATGTGTTGAGATCTTAAATGGAAGGGGAAGTGGACAAGAAGGCACATGCCATGGGGCAGTCTGTGCGTTTAGACAGCAGTCATTCCAGACTGTTGTAGGCAGTTAGGCCCAAACTCAGCAATGTGGAGTCCAGACACATCTACTACATGGACAGAAAGAACCTGAATAAACAGAAAACAAGGACTGGCTGAGTGTGATTCATGAGTGCAGCCAGCAGAGAACATGGCTCAGTGAACAGTGGGCCTGCTGCTCACCAGCAACAGGCAGAGCTACTTCCATAACAGTTCTGTGAAGACTGGGAGCAGATCCTGGTCAAACACTTTGAATCTCAAGCCAGTGTGTGCTGCTGCTGAAATAGAGCCCAGGGGTGTAAGTGAAACAGCACAGATGAATTTCCTATCCCTATTCATAGATCCACGCAGAGGAACAGAACACTTTTCCTGGAAGAGGACCATCCTGGAAGTATAGGGTGAAATATGAAGTGAACTTTCCAAACCATCTCCAGTTTCCAGTGCTGATGTCAGAAGTGGATTTGCACTAAAACCACCCAGGAATTTATTTTTTGGCTGGCAGAAGGCAGCCACCTGAGAGAAAACATAGGTAGGTAGGGCTTTTGAAGGAGTGCCTGCAGACTTGATTGAGAGGAGGTTTGTGCAGCTGGCTGAACCACCAGTTCAGTTTTGCCTGTAGCACAAGACTTGTCAGTGCTTAGTGCTCTTTTGTAACTGTGTTTATAATTGATGTTCTTGGAATGAAAAGTGTTCTTTGAAGAGTTAGACCTGCACATCTTTAGGTGTGTTTTCAAGTACTGAAGGAGTGCTTGTGTAAATAGTCATGATTCTTTTCTTAACGGGTGTATTGATGTGCTAAGAGTTGAAGAGTTTTCCTGTTTACTCCACAGAATGCATCTCTTTGTCTAATTTATTGTCCAAGTACCTGCCTTGCCTGTTCTCTTTGTGCTCTGAATTGGAACACACATCTGCAGGAAGCACAGTTTTATGCAGAGGAAGTCATTGATGCAGGTGTTTTGTGAGAACTAGGTTCGTATTCATGTTCTTAAAACTAAGAGATAAAGGCTTTGGAGTTTCTATCTTCTTAAGCATTAAATGAAGCATTTACCTCTCACATTTCTCTGTTGTGAAGAGCAAAGTGTCCATAGGATTTGCAGTCAACCTCTTCTTTCAATGGTGTTTGATCCCCTGTGAGAAATTCTGCTTTTGACAAGATCAGTGATGGTCTCCCAGTCTTCAATGACAGTGGGATTTACTGTGTTGGGACTTTCGGATGCTCTCTTGATAAGCACATTATGTAATTCTGAGCTGCCCATTCTCTTGCTGCTAGAAAAACACAGCTTTGTGTCCCGACAGTTGTGCCTTTTCCTTCTCTGGACTCCTGTAGATGAACAGTGAGACCTGGCAGGAACACCCTATGGCAACTGATCTGGCTCCAGCTTCCTAACCCAGCCTTCAAAGCTGGGGCAGTTGGCCTGGAAAGCCTGTCCTCAGTGTCTTGGTGAGATCTGTTTTTCAAGTGAGTGGATACCGTTTCACCTCTGAGATGCCTCAGTGCCAATGAGGGCTCCTTAATTTGAGGGTGTTGGCTGTGAGCACTGGTTTCAGATCAGCCCAGCAGATTTCTCTATTTTAGTATGGAATGGTGCCTCCTTTGGCACCAGGCATTACAAAAGACAATTTTCTGTTAGAGACAAAAGCTGTCCCTGGTACACTCTCCTGCAACTGTGCTCTCAACATACTGATCTTTCTTCTCCTTTTCCATTACCTGGATATTTGGCAATCCCTTGAAACCTCTGGGCACTCACTCACCAACCTCTCCTGCAACATTACTTCTTTTAGGGTTGTGGTGCTTTGGAAAGGACCAAAGCACCCAAGGATCCTATAGACACCATGCGTCCCTGTCCCTTTCCATCTCCCCAGTGTCCTCTCAACCTCACCATGTCCCTGTGCTCATCTCGGCAATACAAAGGTGATGTTGAGGCAGGGCTCATCCTGCAATAGTGAGTGCAGCCACAGCTGGATCAGTACCTCCAACATCATCATCACATCCTAGATGCAAGGACCCTGATGTCTGGGAAGTTTGAGGGCCCTGGCAACTGGGGTACTGCTGACTCATGGAGAGTCCCAGGACTGAGGCATTTGGAGTTGCCAAGGGCCCTACCTGCTGGGGCACCCATAAACCCACAGGAACCCCATCATCTGTGACATCCTTCCCACCCCTGGTACTCAGGTGTGCAGCTCATCTTTAACAGTGTGTCTTGTTATAGAAACACTTGATGTTGCAAAGAAAGAAGGGATATTAGTAAATACTGAGTTGAGTAATGCTTGTGTGCCACATACAGTGTGTGTTTAAATTGACTCACTGCATACAGTAACAAGTTTTGCCAGCAAATGGACAAAATCTTCTGTGTGAAATAGTTCTGTTCTGATAGTTAAAGTTGTGTCAGATTTCCATCATAACAATAGTTATTATATTAAGCCAGGATATATGCACCGAGCTATTTAATATAGAATGAAACTTGTTGGATGAATATGTGAGCTGAGATTAAGGCTGCTAATTTAGTCACTGACAACAGAGTCTCTGTGTATGGAAAATAATGGGTTTTTTTTATAGAAACTTCCATTGCTGCTAATTTTCCCACATGTTATTGTACAAGCAGGGATCTGAAAAAGGCCATTTTCCTAGAGACAGAAACAAAACTGCAAATGCATTAGAGGCAGTTGGGCAGAGAGACACGGGTCTGAACTGTGCTGACAGATAAAAGCCATTTTGGAGGGAAGCAGCCTGTGACTTTTTGTTGGAAAGATCAGTCAGGTGGAAAACATTGATCAGTCATTCCCACTGGAATTACCTCAATCGGTTCTGACGATCTGATTTCCCAACTCCCAGTACCAGTTTCAGGTTTGGGGGAGAACTCTAGTTCCTTGCTAGAAAATGGATGACTGTCATGGTGCTGTTGGCTGGTCCTCCACCCCCAGCATGCTGATAGCTTCTTAAAATCACTGCTGGTTTCTCTGGAACAGATTGTATGGGTTCTTATGATTGCGGCATCTGCTGAATGAGCACCTCCTGTATGACAATAGGCTGAAAAAGTTGGGGCTGTTCAGCCTGGAGAAGAGAAGGCTGCGTGGAGACCTCATAGCAGCCTTCCAGTATCTGAAGGGGCCTATAGGGATGCTGGGGAGAGATCGTTCATTAGGGACTGTAGTGACAGGACAAGGGGGAACGGGTTCAAACTTAAACAGGGGAGGTTTAGATTGGATCTAAGGAAGAAATTCTTTCCTGTGAGGGTGGTGAGGCACTGCAATGGGTTGTCCAGGGAGGTTGTGAGTGCTCCATCCCTGGCAGTGTTCAAGGCCAGGTTGGATGAGGCCTTGGGTGGCATGGTTTAGTGTCAGGTGTCCCTGCCCCATGGAACTGGATGATCTTGAGGTCCTTTCCAACCCTAACTATTCTGTGATTCTATGAATGCTAATAAATGTTGTGTGCATCCGTGTCAGGAGACAGAAAGTATAAATAGTCGCTAAGCAGGCAGGAGGCTATATTTAGGTCTAGGCTGAGTATGTCCTCTGCCTGACAAGTGCAAGAAAAAATCCCAAACCAAAATGCCTCTTCATTTCCTGCTGGAGAGTTATGTGTATTCTTTCCTCACTGTGTTTTAAAACTTTCAAATATGGATACAGTCTAGTGTCCAGCACCTTCATGGTCCTTCTTCTGGCAGCCCCAACAGCATATGGTGTCACTTCAGTGCTGTCAGGACCATGGGCACTAATATAACCCTCTACTGTCCCTGCTCAGCCTCTCCTCTCCCCTGCCCATGGCACAGGACCCCACTTCAGTACCTGCCCCAGTGGTGCCATAGGAACCTGGTCTCCAGCTCTGCTGCAGCCATGCACTGCCTGGCCATGGCTCTACTGAGCCTGTGTTGATCTGCATGCTGACACCCTGGCCTGGCCTCAGCCCATTTCCATCCCCAAGGTCCTGCCTGGTTCCCTGCACCAGGCTTGAACCTGACTCCCACCCATGGGGTTATGTCCTTTACTGGCCTTGTCCATCCCCATCCTCATCCCCAGAGAGTTGCCTGATGTTTGGGAATGCCCCCAGATTCCCCTGGCCCCTGGTTGGGGTGTTAGGAGAGGCCCTGGCTGTGCAGCCCTATTTGGCTATCCCTGGGAAACCCCTGCTCTTCCTGGCCTTCAGAGTGCCCTGATATGCATGTGGTGTCCAGTCTTCCCAACACCATCACTGTAATACCCATTTCAGCTACTACGAAAGATTAATACACTAAAGTCTCAGGCTAAAGGGAACACAAAGAACTGCTATGACTTCTGTTCTATGACCTTTTTGTCAAAAGCACAAGACTCCCTTTTGAAGAGGCACTGTGCATTTTGTACAAAGTCTGGTGAGTGTGCCTGTATTGCAGTGGGGTATAGAAGTTCCTGAGCTAGTTTTAAATGAAGTGTGCTGGATATCACAGAGCAATCCAGCCATGGGACTCAGCATGGGCTAAATTTATACTGCTTCTCTGCACTGCGACCATACTCTGGTTTAGAGATTTGACTGATGGTCTGCAGGTCTGAAAACTTCAGGAACAGCCTGGCATTCATCCCAGGTTCAAATAGGAAGCAAAGAGTTCCAAGAGACTTTGGAAAAAGAGCTGCTTGTCACCAGCACTTAGAAGAATTTAGCCCTTCAAGAGGAGATTCTGAGCTCCTGATGAGAACAGATGGTCATAAACTGCTTTCCAGTTTTACAGTTGTACAGCCAGGCTGGATCTTTTGTTCCCAGCACTTCTGAAGTTGCTAAAAAAAAAACCCCAAGACAGTGATTGAAAGTCTCTCTTTCTCCTCCATTTTTTTGCTGGAGTGACTCTCATAAGTAATGCTGGGCCTGTGCACACTGTTCTGTCTGGAATGAAATAGCCCCTTATCATGCAATGGAAAATCACAGTGGACACCTTTTGGGGAAGACGGTTGGATAGATAGGAGATCAAGTCTTATTTTCTGCTAAGGCTTTTTTAGAGCAGACTGCCATCCCTGATTTTCTCTTCTACATATTGCTTTGTTCCATGTGCTGACTATGCATAGATATGAGTGGAGAGCCACCAGCTCCATGAGCCCAGACTGTTTTGGACCATGCACTTGCATGAAAGTTAGGTTGCTCAGGTCCCACTTAGAGCCCAACACAAATTAATGCTTCATGACCTGCTGTTTTGGGAAATGATAGTTCTATTTTAAACCTTTTAGAACATGGTTATAACTCACTGGGTCATCAATGTTTTGAATGCAGCAGATTCTGTTGTGTGGGTACATGTATGTGTGATGTACCTATCAGGGAGAAAAAGCTAGGGTTGACTATTTAACTACTTCTACTTCTCATTTCTATAAACTAGAGATCGTTATAGTTGCTTCACCTGAAGCTAAGAATGCAGTAAATACTGGATGGTGGGATTAGGAGATTTCTGTGCTAGCCACTGAAGAAATAACAAGGAGATTTTGCACAACCAAATGCTTATTTCTGGTATCCAGCAGAACACAAGTCTCATTGCTGAACTGTGAATTCAAAATTGACCATGAATGACCAAGGGAATGATAAGATTTCTCTAGCCAGCCAGGTAAAACGTTCAAGTCTTTGATCCTGGTCTGCAGAAAAAATGCTGTTCTGATTAAATTGCTACTTAAATGGATATAAATCAGGAATAGCTCATGTAAATCTTACATCTGTACTTTGCATTCTGGTACGTCTCATGGGCTTGACATTGATGTGATCTAATTGAAAGTGTCATTGAGTATTTATTTGGAATGAGTTTTACAAGAGTACTCTGGGACACTTCTTTATTTGAAAAGAGAAAGTATGTTAAAAGAAAGGTAATTTACAAGGAAAAGTCAAGGCAACAATACCCAGTATGAGGGCCTGGTTAGACACCTGGCAATGTTTAAGCCTTACTGTTCCTAATCCTTCAAGCCAGGCTTGCAACACTGGGAGCTTTTCAGTTCTTGCTCTTGGATATACTGACTGCTTAGAGGACAGAACAGTCCCAATCTCTTCATTTTGTGCTGGCTTAATAGGAACAGTGCAAAGGACAATATGCAGCATATGTTAAAAGTATACGCCTGTGGGCTACATACGTCATGCAGCTGGAAGGCTGCTGCCTTATAAAAGTAGTAAGTAATACAGCCAAGAGACAACCATTATGATCAAGCATGTGGGCAGCCAAGTGAATGATGCTCCTAGGGGAAATGCCTCCAGTGCAGCAGTTGGGAAATACTGATTAGAAAGTCCTAAAGTGGCTGCTTGCCTCTGACAAGTCCTTTCTGCTGAAGCAGGCATCTTTCCAGGCTGATAGTTTCTAAATGCACTTTCAGGTTTGTGCATTTTGGATGTGTTTAGCTGAAGCTGGTTTGTTCTTCCTATCTGTATCTGCAACGTCTCCTATCATAGCCATCATTTCAGCTTATCCTCACCCTCCTGGGAATCTTCAGTTCCTCAACAGAACTGGCTGGAAGCCTCCCCTCATGCATCATTTCCTGAAGAATTCAATCAGCTTAGCAAGAGGGGCTAAAAGCCAAAAGCTACAAATAAGCTAAGCTTTATGTTGGTAAAGGGAACAGTAAATGTATCTGCTTCTCTTTTTCTTCCTTTTATTTTTTTTCCTCCTCGACCTCATTGTATGTGAAAGGTGAGGATGAAATTTGCCTCTGTCAGACATGGGATGCTGTCATAATTAGACATGTCTCTAGTAAGACGTTTTGATGTGTGTGCATATTATAGTTAAGAATATATTAATTTCAAATTGCTGGCAATCTGATCAAAGCTATCACTCTGCAATCTTTCAATCTCCTGCTTACATTGTTGCTCAGACATTTTATTTCTTATTTTAAATAAACTCTTCTACACTAGTACCAGCAACCTAAAAATAAAGCAAGAGTCAACAATGAATCTATTATCAATTTATTTCATTTGGTCAGTATCAGAGCTTTATCACAGATCTTGACTGTATCTCATTCAGCACAATCACATCCTTGAGGCATTCCTGTGGGCTCCTGAGAGATGTTTTGTTGCACACAAGAGTACTGGTGCTAGTTCTGCCCACAGTCTGCTCAGCCCCTCACTACCAGAAGTGTCTGTGAGACTTATTTTGGCATGTATGTGACCTTTTGAGGTCTCCAGTTAAAAGAAGTGTTAAATCTACATGGTATTCTTAGCTGTTGACAGTGAGGAGACATTTTCCTAATCAAAAGAGGCAAGAATATGGTTGTTATTGATGCTGTTCTTTTTTAAACTTCCTCATGGTGATCGTACCAAATGATTTAAAGAAGGCAAAGGAGCTGATGAAGTTAAATTCCGAGAACGCTTTGTCATCATAGAAGGATAAAGACCGACTGCAAATGTTCTTTATGAAAAACAAATGAAAGGCCCAAGTTTTTCTCCCTGGTTCTGCTTGAGTGGAGACAATCCCAATGCATGGTGGCAGGCATGAAAGAAGGGCAATAACCTTAGGCAAGAACCCGAGGGAAAATGTATACCGGCACTTAAAAATGAAATAGCTGAGCGTTGGCTCCTCCTCGCAGAGACTTAAGGCTGGAAGTTAGTGCCAATTAGTGCTGAAAGCCACTCTTCCCCCAAACAGCAACAGTGCCCTGCTTTACTTTATGCCTTTACTGACATTTCCCTATTTGGCTTTGTCAGGTGTCTCTTCTGGAGTCTGAATAACACTACAGCAGACAACTGCTAATATATTCTACTGTGTGCAAAAAGCTCTTCTTGTTCCACTCTTGAGGTTTCAGATTGAAGATTTTCTAAGTTAAGAGCACCAAGTTTTAAAGTAATGTATATATGTTACTCTGTATATTAATACACCCATGCATATAGGTTTATATACACATATAAACACAAAGTCATGTGTTATTAATATTCTTGTGGCTGTGAATGCTTGATGATTCAGGAAGGCTTAATGTGACCTTATAAAAATCATTTATTAGTGCATGGTAAAGTGCAAGCTCCCATTGCAACTCATTTATTTGATGGCTAACAAATTTAAGTTTCCCAGACACAAACGGGAAGTAGTGAGGTTTAACTGTACTTTGATTTTTGGTTGTTTAAAGATTTCCCTCGTTAATGTCTTCATTATAAGTATCAGATGTTCTTCAAGGTTAGCTTCTGTAACATGGCACTGAGAGCAACTGAACCTGATCACTGGAGCCAAAGACTCTAGACTTCCTGCACATCTTCAGCATGTATCTACTGCTTTGGAGCATATGTACCTGCAATTGTGTGGCTTTCACTGAAAGGTATATAACAAATCAGATGGGGTTTTTAATGTTATGGGCTCAGTTTCTTTCAGCAGGATTTACAGTGTCGATCTCAGCAGAGTTTATACAATATTGGACAGAAATGAGAAGTATGCTGACTCGGAGATCCAGCTGTCAAATGCTCTGAAAGCTATTCTGCTGGATATAGGTACCACAATAAAGAAGAAGTGTTTGTGCTAGGAACTATGCAATCTTTAGTCAGCCTTTTTTTGTCGCTACATCATGATCTAGAGCTTGCTCAGTTGTTGTGTAAGCTCACGAGTGGGTTGGCATTGTAGTAGGAAGTTTTTTTTTGAGGTCAAAACATTACAGTGTACTCTAGAGTTGCCCCTGGCTGAAGCCATTTCAAATGAGAGAGAGTATGAATGAAATTTATGGCAAATGTCCTTTCTTTATAGATCACTGAAGGATGGAGAGCCTCATCCCGCCTGCTTGTGTGAGCCTGGCTATTTATCTACATGGCAGCAGGATCTGCGGTTCCCTGCAAGGTTAAGGGCTTTGAAGCTTTTTAAGCTATTGAATGCACATGCTTGTCCACAGATGAGGGGGTAATTGTGTGTCTGACAGAATAGTCTCAGTGTCGAGAACCATGATGTGTGACAGAGATAAAAGATGGGAGAAAGAGAAAATGGGGACAGGCCCATAAAAGAGTGACCACAAAGTCTCTTTTGAGTAAAGATCTTGTGATGACGTGAGGCTTCCAATTGGAATGGTGAAACTTCAGCCTCTACCTCTTCAGGAATGGATTTCCATTCATATCCTAGCATTTGACTGTGCTAATGGGACCTCTTTGTTTGGAATATCTGCACCTGGAGAGCAGGATATGTTGTCACAGGCACAAGGTGTGAGAAGAAAAAATTTATGCTAGCAGAGCAAAGAGTTAAGTTCTGGATTACAATGACAGGGACACTGTTTACTGAAGAAAACATACAAATGAGGAAACTTGAACTTTAAGTACATCTGCCACTTATCCCTCTGTTCAGGGAATATCTGAAGCATCTCTCACTTCAGAAATCTCAAGAGACCAATTCAGAACTTCTCCAAGATGGTATTTTTCAGTGGGCTTCCATCCACTTCTCACCATTCTTTGGGACAGAAGAATGTTCTCCTTTTTGTTCAGTACCAGTGAAGCTTTAAAATTCGTAATTCAGAACAGTAAAAAATAAGTGGCCACCGAAGTAAAAATGCTGCTGACAGCTCTGTGGCCATTGGAGACATGTTTGTATTCTGCACATTCTGCAAATGTTGTAACTGAGAAGGAAGATGGACCCCTTTTTCAGCCCTATCTATCAAACTGTTACCTGTTATATAAAGGAAAAGACAGCACAGTTTGATATCTGGGGGGGTTTAGATAGGCTTGTCCTTCTAAAAAACCATGATATCAGTTGCCATTATTAGTGGAAATCTTGTCTTTTGCACAAGAAAAGCCACAGGGTTTAAGCTTATACTAAAATCATGCAAGTATTCTGTGTGATCTCCTGAAGGGTAATACTCTCAACTGTCTTATAACTAAAATCTCCTGTGCTTGGTGGATGCAAGAAGGATAAACTGGTTACAGAGATCTTACAAGAATAGCTCGTCTTCCCTGTAAACCATTAGGCATGCCAGTATCATCTTTAAATCATAAAATCTACATATGATTTTATGCATTGCTTACACATTTTATGCTATAACTAATATGCCTTAGTCAGTTACTTGATGTTATGTGACTCCTTATTCTTGCGTTCAATGCCACCAATATCAGACTGTTAAAGATTAACTTGGCAACTATTTTAATAAACACAACCTGACTTCATTAACCTCTTGCAAGGACACTTGGTGTTAAAATAGGCCATTATTTAGTTCTAAGCATAACATGGGATGCACTTCATGCTTTATTGCTCTTAATGCTCTGTTAGCAAATATAATTCACTCTTGCTTATAGTAAATGAAATCATTGTATATTGTCGTGGTTTAAACCCAACCAACCACGCAGCTCTTTCACTCACTCAACCCCCCTTTCTTGCCCTCCCCTGCTTCCAGAGAGAT
>NDXB01000751.1:0-61261 GCA_002631895.1 Agapornis roseicollis
GAAAGTCAAAACCACAGCCCTGCACCAGATACTGAGGATTAAAAATGACTGCTACTGCTGAACGCAGGGCAGAGTCACATCTCCTTTTGGACCGATATCAGCAGAACTTTATAGTAGTCTTTGTTTTGAGGCTAGCAGTGCAGCCTGTTGAGCACTGGCAGGAACAGAGGATGGAGACAGCTTAAATCCCTTGTGCGTGGTGGGGGAAGCGTTAATGCAACAGAACTGTTTTACTAATGAATGTGTTCCAACCAAATCTGTTACGTGGAGAAAAACTGTTTCCAATTGGAGCTCATTTGTAGTCATGAGTTGGGGTTTAGGATTTTTAACCTTTCTGTCCTATCCCTCCAGCCTGCAATGAAAGCCTCACCCCGGAGACAAAGCCACCATTGCATTAAGGTAAGTGTATTAATCCTGAGAAAGAACCAGTCCCTGCAGGCTGTGTCGTGGTGGCATCCGCTCAGCAACCCGATTTAGATTCTGCCTGGTTTTGATGGGTGTGAGACCAGGCTCATGGACTGGCCTCCTGGGAGAGGAGAGCGGGATGATGGTCCTTGTTTAAATGAAATCCCACTTAGCCACCACGCATTCTGATTAGAGAAACCCCAGCAGTGCTGCCCTGAGCTGCTGCCAGACATAAACCCCTGCGCTTAACTCGTAATTGTACGATGGGGAGGTGTTTCATTTACATGACAGGCAAACAACTGAAATCCAACCCCTGGTCTTTATGTTTGATTAACGTTAAAGGAGGTACCTTGAGGTTCCTGATGGAGCCAGGAGGGAGAGGAGCACATTGCAGCCGCATTCCCACCCGGCAAATGCCAAGCAGGAGAGCAGTAAACACCTTTCCCATGACAGGTAGGTGCCTGTTTCCAGCTCAGCATAGGTATATGCAGAGAGAAACCTTCCTGTTTGTGTCTGTGGCAATCCTGGTGAAACAATATGATATATCCCCATCATAAATATTATTATTTCGGAGCTATTCCTGCTTTAGGACTACTTTATTCTGCTTCCCCTCCCTGCTGGAGGCCATTATAGAGAACCTTCTTGGTGCAGGTGTATTCAGTTTCCTAGAAATAGGGCACCCTGAGAATAAAAGGAACAAATAAGCAAAATGAACAGAGGTTCACAATGAACGTTGTGAATGCTGAAGGGAAGCTGAGGTGCCCTGGCTGCTTTATTGCTGCTCTTTGCTCCCCAGGTTTACTGTGATGGCTGCCAGAGAGTCCATGAATCCTGGAACTAGTCAAATGGTTCTTGAAAGCTGGTTATTGAATTTAATGGCTTTTTACATTGTGTATTGCAAGAGGTAAGGTGCTGGCTAAATGATACAGAGCATCCATGTGAAACCAGGTTCATGCCTAAGTGCTGATGTTCTCCAAAGGGTTTGGGGAAATACCCTGCAGTATTACACAACCAGGGATGCACAATGCTGCAAGAGGAGCAAATGCTACCATAGCTGCAAAAGCAGAGTCAGCTTCCAGGCAGTGATAAGGGGATTAAGGAGAACATCAACAACTTTGAAAATCTGAGGTTATGGAAATCCTGGACCCAAAGATAACATGGGATCCAATGGAGGAGTAAACTTGCTCCTGTTTACCGCATGATGCAGCAAACAGCTTTCATTTTGTACTGCTTGTATCAGCTCAGTTATTTGAACAGCTTGAGCTTCCAGGCTGTGCAAGGGTGTCCAGGAATGGAAATGGTGCATGGAAAGCCCATCCTGGGCTGGCTGGGACCTGTGAGGGGGGCTGGGGCAGCACCTGCTGGTTGGTGTTTCAAGCCCAGCTTTGATCAGCAAAGCTTCTGCTGCACCGCTGGGGGTGTAGGCAGGAGCCTTGGGGTGTCTGATGTGCACACTTCAGTGCCTACTGCTCTTGTTCCTATCCTTAAAGGTCCAGAGGGACCTGGGCAGGCTGGAGTGGTGGGACCTGGTGAACCTCATGGGGTTCAACCAGGCCAAGGGCATGGTCCTGCCCCTGGGCTGGGGCAATCCCAGCACAAGAACAGGCTGGGGGAGACTGGATGGGGCAGCCTGGGGAGAAGGACTTGGGGTGTTGGGTGAGGAGAAGCTCCTCCATGACCTGGCTTCAGTGAGCGCTTGAGCCCAGAAGCCCCCCATGTCCCTAGTGGAAGGTGTCCCTGCCTGTGGCAGGGCTTGGAACTGGAGGAGCTTTAAGGGCCCTTCCAGCCCAAACCAGTCTGGGATAAAACACACTGAAAATATTCCACTAGAAGTCTCAGCCTAAACAGCCCCCATTGAAAAGTGGAGACGCTTTATTTTAGGGCATTGCTTGTTTTCTAACAAGAGCTTCCCTAATAAACAATAAACAAACCCCCACCACTTAAACCTCTAAAGAAATCCCTATTTAATTAGAGATGATTTGGGATTCCTTATTGTTCAGCCCCGTGAGTGCATTTAGTCATTTGCACTATTTTGTTATATTAATGATACAACAAATAAGATGACCTGTAAGGCATCCTTTCTATTTGCACATGTTACACAAGTGACAGGCTGTGCTCAGGAGAAGTAATGAGGTGTAGTTAGGGGGGAAAAAAGCCTCATCCAGAAGCAAGCCCATAAACTTTTCAACAGGCTTTAATAAAACATAATGCAGCTCCTTGCTGCACCTATCACTCTGAAAACTGCTAGAGCTCAATGGTCAGTTTAGCATTTGTCTAAGGGATCATCTGAGCCTCCACAACCCCTCACAACTGTGCAAAGAATCACCAATTCCAGTGATTTCCTTGCATGAAAACTGTTCTTGTCTGACATTAAGAGCAGCGGATGCTGGTTGGGTAGGAGGGGAAGGTGTGGAGGGCAGTGGTTTGGGTGATGGAGCTCACTCAGCAGGGCTGGGGGTGCTTGGCCACCTTCCTCCTCCTTTCATCTCCTTTCCACGGCCCTCAAGAGAAGCCAGAAGGGGAGAGCAGCCTCACTGGCTCTGGAAATGCAGCATGTGGGTACGATATCGGATGAGTTCGTCTAAATTTACTCCATGTGCTGCTCTGTGATTGTTTATGCAGATAGTACTGGTTTAAATAACCTCCTTCTTCAGAGCTCAGTGTTCCTGTAACCTTTGCGTTGCAGGATATGTCAGCGCTTCTATGTAAGCATGTAAATTGGAATCCTGAAATCCATCTGGGAAGCGTTTCCTTTGCACTTTGAGAGTACAGATAGAAGACAAACACCTTCTTACTCCTGAGTTTTGGCACAGAGTTTTCCTCTCTTTGTTTCACCCCCCTCTTGTCTCCCTCAGCAGGGATGCTCCAGCTCTCAGGCACAAGCTGCTGCTCTGGCTGGTCCCTGCCTGCACAGGCAGTGCCCTTGGGAACCAGGGACAGGCTTGAGGGAGCTTGGCTGTTAACATCCTGATTTGCTGCCCTTCCTCTGTGAGGAGGAGCTCGGTTACCTGACTTCTTAATAATTGTGTAGCTCAATATAAGCAGTCTCTAAATGCTTTGTCCATGCGTTTGGGTTTTCCTGGCTGATTTATGCTCCTTTGGGGTCCCTGCAGAAGCCAGCATGCACTGTCAGGTACCAGCAGTTTGGCATGAGGTTTTGCAAGGGTATAAATCAGTAGCAAAGTACCCTTGGAAGATGCTCAACTGGCTTCTCTGGAGCATAAGGGCTTAGTTTGAGATGGATGTTTTATATGAGAAGTACACAGAAACCCCAGCGAACTTGGCATTTAATAACCTGCTTCGTTTTCCCAAAGGTTTTTTGATGGATTTAGGAGCTCACCCCTTATATTCTGGCAGAGAACACTAAGGTAGTGATCTGCAGTGAATTATCAGTGTCCACTTCTGGAACCTGCTTTATAAGCCCCAGAGCTTGTGTTTAGATGACCAGAATAGCTTGAGCGTTCCCTGTACACCCGACTCTTACCTGTCTGTCCAGGTAATGAGAGTGCTGCAAGTGTGACCTCGCCTTCAATTTGAGCTTTAAGCCTCATCTTTGAGAGGCCTGCGTGTTTTGAAGCTGTATATGAATCTCTAAAAATTGCAGAGTGCCGACACAGTTCCTCTTGTGCCCCAGTAACTTTAACCAATGTGATTGACTGTGTTGTGCTCTGCAGTGCTCATACAGAAACCAACCGCTTTCGGTGGCATCCTTAGCATACCCCATGGTTTATGTGTAACGTAGGCAGGGATTTTGGGAGTGCAGCTGTTGAGAGAGGCGCAGGGTCCCACCCCTGGTGCTGCTGCTGCCCACACGAGCGGTGGGCGCTGCAGCTTCGGAGCATGCTGGTGGGATGAGGGAGCAGCTGCCTGCAGAGAAGCACCACGCCAGGAAGCTGTGATAGTCCTCGGGGTGAGGGCGTCAGATGTGAGTTGTCTCTTGGAGGCGATAGGCCGAAAGGGATCGTGGGAACTCAGTGGCCAGTGTATGACTCGCAGACCGTGCGAGGGTTCTAAAAGGACAAAGAAAAGGCAACAAAGTGAGAGAAAAGAGAGTGGTAGAGGATCCTGGATCCGAGTTTTTAACTGGCTTTAGTTACTAAGTGTTCTCCTGGCTGTAGAACAGTTTTGCTCCTACCTAAATATCTTCCTGGATGCAATGACAGTATCGTTTGTATTTTCACCTATTCCATACAATCAGATTAGAACTTTTCATCAAATCTTTCTATGAAAGAAGTCTACCTCAAATATTAGGTAAAAGAAAAGTAAAGGAAAAACAAGTAAAAGAAATCTCACTTCTATAAGAGGTATGAAAAGGACCCTGCTCTGGGGCTTCCTTTGGAGGCAGCTGTACCATACAAACTGTATTGTATAGCTTGATTTCTGCTCCTTCTGGCACAGAGTTATGGAGTCGCTGGCAGAATCTGATTTATGTGATTGGCCGGATTCAACAATCCATTTGATCCACTTTCCTTTCTCATCTAGTAGCTGAACAGTGAAGCATGAGCAGGGGAAGGCTGGGCAGCCAGGACAGATGCAACCTGGTGTGGGCCAAGTACCAAAAGAGATTTCATGGCTTGTTTTAAGCAGCATTAGGAAGCAATAATGCTTAAGATTAATGTTCAAACTAGCTTTGAATATTGAACTTTGAGCTTTTTTCTCTTCTTTCCTTTTTCCCCATGAAAGCGAAGCTGGGTGATGAGGGAATGACTTGGCTACAGGAGAGCCCAGACCTGGTGCGTGCCCAGGGACTGCCCTTACCACAGGTAGCAGGTCTCTCTGCCTGCTGGTGTATACTAAAGCAGAAGGAGGATGGAATCTGTGCTATGGCTACAGATATGAGTTTTTCCATGCAGGAATGGGATTTTCAGCCCCAAGGCCCTTTTGGGGTTCGGGCAGACACTGAACCTCAGGTCCCACCTCATCCAGGTACACAGGGCCCATGATGGGAGCAGTGATCAATCTCCTCTAGTGCTGAAAGGTCCTGTTCCTTCCTGTAACTCATTCCCTATGTGCTGATGTTCTGCTGCTCTGTGGATACTGGTGGGTGCACATTGTGACCTTTGCTGGGAAGGCCCCGTGTGGGGCAGCTCAGCCTGGTGGGCTGCCAGGGTCAGGGGTAGAGAGCACCATTTCCCTTCAGTTTCAGCTGCAGCCAAATGGGATTTTGTTTTCCTCTGTGTAACAAGCTCATATTTTCTTTGTGCAGCATAAAGGGAATGGAATCGATAACAGCAAATCAACAAATCACTCTTCCTTAGGAAAGTCCTTCCCAGGAAAGTTAAAGAACTTGAAATAAATAAACCCAATCTAAACCCCAGCTTCATTTCTCACTTCAGGTTCTACCCAAACAAGCCACAGGCAAAGCAAGGCACATTTGTTCTGTTTCAATAAACACATCCCTGTGCTTTCACAGAGCCTGGATTGTGATGCTTTTCCTCCCCCAAACACAACACCAGCCCCTAAAAAGAAGTCTGCAGCCTCTGTGTGGATGGCAAAGGGTTCCTAACACAGCTATGGGGCTCAGCCAAGGGCTTGACTCAAGCAGGGAGCTGGTTTTGGTTTCTCCTGTTGTCATGCTGGGCTCCATGTGCACTGACCAGCTCAAACGTTAACACCTCACCCTGCTTCTGTATGTACGTTTCACAGTTCAGCTTTGTGGTCTCTGCATCACTCCACTATTCTGTGTGTGCAACATCACACAGGACTTACAGGAACCTCTTGTTTAGAATCATAGAATAGCTCGGGTTGGAAAGGACCTTAAGATCATCCAGTTCCAACCCCCCTGCCATAAGCAGGGACACCTCACACTAAACCAGGGCACCCGAGGCTTCATCCGACCTGGTCTTGAACACTGCCAGGGATGGAGCACTCACAACCTCCCTGGGCAACCCATTCCAGGGCCTCAGCACCCTCACAGCAAAGAATTTCTTCCTTAGATCCAATCTAAACCTCCCCTGTGTCAGTTTGAACCCGTTCCCCCTTGTCCTGTCACTGCAGTCCCTAATGAAGAGCCCCTCCCCAGCATCCCTATAGGCCCCCTTCAGATACTGGAAGCTGCTCTGAGGTCTCCACGCATCCTTCTCTTCCCCAGGCTGAACAGCCCCAACTCTCTCAGCCTGTCTTCATATGGGAGATGCTCCAGTTTACTTTGGTTTATTCTCTTTAATTTCATTCTATGTTGTTCATTGAGATTTAAGGCAGTTGTTTTGTCTTGCACATAAAAGCATTACACAGGGAGCTGAAACAAGGATATATGTTCTCTCCACTAAGGAAGAATTTCATGCCTGCACCTCTCATGCCTCAACTCTTCTTTGCTATAACTTAACTGTAGAGCAGGAGCAACACATTTCAGACCACCTCTAGCAAAACCTGCGAGTCCAAACCTGCCCAGGCTGGTACCTCTGTGCAGGGCACCTAGAAATGTACAGCCTAAGATACATGATCCCTAAAGGAAATTATCAGGAGAGGGACAAGAGAGCGGCTGCCTCTGCTGTGGGGCTCTCTGGAGCAGGGCAGCATATCCGGATGCCTGGTTCACGAACATCCTCAGTACCAGCGCAATGCTGAAAGATAACAAAAGTGAGGTAAGTTCTTGAAATACACCACAAAAATGAAGGCGTTTCCTAGGACCAGGAATTGTCTTACTGCAAGAGATGCATGGCTGCGGAGAGCGAGGTGAGTTATTTCTGCATCATGTGTTAAATGGGAGCATTTCTCTGTCATAGCAAGAGTGCATCAGTTAAAATTCACTCAGGGTTATTCTTCTTTCCTGTTATTTATAACTGAAGTTGGGGCAAGAGACTCTGAATGTTCAGGAGCTGTTGTTTCTGAAGCTGTGTCCTGCATGCTCGAATTAGTGTTCAGTTGACCTCGCTCAGCGTTTAATCTCATAAGGTGATATTTGATGAGGGCATATATCTCTCTGTTGGCACTGGCTTAGAGCCATCCCTGGTGATGATCTGTACACACAGGTTCAGCAAACATCAATAGATCCAGAACGGCCCTAAATCATTTTGTATCCATTTATCCTTCTGGGGCGCTGTATCTGCACTAATTCCTCAGCCTCAAAATCTCTCCCACTGCCAGTAATACTGGAAAATCTATCGCTGAGCTCTTTCTTTTGGGACAAATCTCAGTAAATGTGATACCATTACTGACACAGGTGTTCTTGAAAAACACCTGGAAAGCTGTTGTTTTTGAAGGGAAGCCCCTGAGCAGCCTCAGCCCCTGTGCTGGAACCGCAAGAACTGCTCTGGGCAAAGCTGCTGGCTATGGAAAGCTCCTTCAGGAGGTGGGCCTCCACACCAAGTGCTGCAAAGCAGCCTGAACATGGTCTCTTCAAGCAAGAAAACATTGCCTGTGGGGCTGGGAAATGGAAAATAGCAATGTGAGCCTCTGTGCTTTGCTTGGCCTGAATGAGGGTGGAGGGTGCTGCAGGGGTCTTCGTTGCTCCTTCCTTCTAGATGTTTCCTGGCTGGTTTAGTGGTCCGCATTTATAAGTCAGTGTTTTACAATAAGAAAACAAGCTATTAAGTGTAGCTTTGGAGCCCTGGGGAGGCTGCCTTCCCTCCTGCCCATTGCATGAGCACGTGGGGATCGGTGCCGTGCCTGAGGAACGAGGGAGGTTTCTCTCTGCAGCCTTGAATGGCTGTGGGGTGATGTTTTCTGTCCTGATTTGCTCAGGAGGTGGAGATGTGGATGCAAAGTAGCCTGGAGCAGGATTTTTCCTTGCTGTAGCGTGGAACACAAGTGTCTCAAAATAGCCTGTTTCAGTTCGGTGTACTTAACCTGTGACACTGCAGAAGGAAGACAGTAAAGTTGATAAAATAGAAAGGAAAGCAATGAGCTGGAGCAGCCGTGGCTATGCTGAGCTGCTGCGGTGCTCTGAGCCTCAAGTTCCCAAACACCAGCTTGTGATCTGTGGATGAAAAATGTCATTTCAGATGAAATGATTATCATTAGCATTGATGATCTTGACATGCAGCGTCCTGTGACGGGAAGCGAAGCCAACATGCTGTTATCCAGGATGACCGCATTTTACCTCTGCTTGGCGACGGTGATGTGTGCTTGCCATTGGGATGCTGTGTGCAAAATGTAATTGGTATTTTCAGGATTTAGTAAGGTCAAAGGAAAAGATGGTGGCTTGGGAATCCCTGGGAAACACTGTTCTTTACAGGGAGGAGCAGACCTGAACAGCGGTTTATACCTTCCAGATGGAGCTCATATGTGGTCAGCCCAGAGAGATGTGAACAAGCTTTGACCTGAGACAGGATTTCCAGCAGAGATCTCGTGTTGCTGGTGAGCCCAGAGAAGGTAACGTGAGCAAAGCACAGCAGCTGAACCCCTCCGTTGACCAGGGAGGTGCAAGATCCATGTTTGCAGAGGTCTCCTGGCTGCTGTGCAGCTTGCTGGCTCTGTGCAGGACCCTCAGCCACCTCCATTGCTTCCAGCATCGCAGCCCTAATTGCTGCCCTGAGTAAGTGGCATGTCTTTGCTTCCTACAAATTCCTGTTCCTCTTCCCAGAATGATTGTTTTGTCCTGCACAGTGCAAACAATGCAGCTCTTATTGATTGCAGTCATAAAGCATCTGAGCTCTTCTAACTGACAGGAGGATGGAGCCAGGAGGGGCTGGGCTCTGCTCCCAAGGAACAAGGGATGGGACAAGAGGAACCGGCCTCAAGCTGCCCCAGGGCAGGTTTAGATGGAGCTGAGGAGCAGATCCTGCCCCACAGGGTGCTCAGGCATTGGAACAGGCTGCCCAGGGCAGGGCTGCAGGCACCGGCCCTGCAAGGGTTCACACACTGTGGAGACGAGGCCTCAGTGCCATGGGGCAGGGGTGGCCTGAGCAGGGCTGGGAATGGTTGGGTGGGATGAGCTTGAAGGGCTTTTCCAGCTGGATTGATGCTGTGATTCTATTCTATGATTCTGTGATCTGAGTCAGCATTTCACAATAACTGTGCTTAATGTTGGCCAAAGAGAAATAACTCCATTACAGCTCCATTTGGGGTAGGAAATGGTTTGATTTAGAGTTAATTGAGTTTAAGTTGCCTGCATGGCATTACCCCTCGGGGCTGTACAGGGGTGGTTTTCTCTGCAGTGCTTGCATAGGCAGAAGCTCTCACGCTTTGTGGGCAAATTAAACTTTTGTGGAGGAGAAATCAGCATTAAACAGCCCAGCTAGGACGAGCTGAGTCTGCACTTTGCATTGGTACCTTGTTTTGTATACAGGGAGGAACACTTTCCCAAAGAATATGAGAAGCTTGATGTCAGTAGGAAAACTCTCATGCAGAGCACCCCGGGATGCTAACTAATAAAAGTTGAGGTGATTTCCCTAATTTCAAAGAGTAATTCCTGTATAGAACTTGACTCCCTGTGAAGGAAAACATCAAAATATAAAGCTTTGACCACTGCTAAGATAAGATAAATAAAGCCACCCTTGCAGGTGGGAGCTTTGACTTGTATTCATAGAATCATAGAATAGTTTGGGTTGGAAGGAAACTTAAGATCACCCAGTTCCAACCCCCCTGCCATAACCAGGGACACCTCACACTAAACCATGGCACCCAAGGCTCTGTCCAACTTGGCCTTGAACACTGCCAGGGATGGAGCACTCACAACCTCCCTGGCCAACCCATTCCAGTGCCTCAGCACCCTCACAGCAAAGAATTTCTTCCTTAGATCCAATCTAAACCTCCCCTGTTTCAGTTTGAACCCGTTCCCCCTTGTCCTGTCACTGCAGTCCCTAATGAGGAGCCCCTCCCCAGCATCCCTATAGGCCTGTGCTGATTTCAGATTCTGAGCTGTACTGGGGGCTTCCCATGCTCCAGAGGTAAGTGAAAACACAAAGTCTCTGGAAACAACTGTCTTGGTCTTTTCTGTGGGTTATAAATGAACATTTCCTCTCTAAGATAACAGGAAAGCACTTTGGCAGGTAATTGTAAATTGAATCTGTGCATATCTACCTTTGCTTAGACATGTGCAGTGTACCTACAGCCAATAAGGCTAGTTTATGTGATGTAGTTAAGGCAATATCCCTCAAAACCTGCTCTGGTGCTCACAGCTCCGTCCCGGATCTTTCCCAGCAGAACACACTTCTCTTGTACACAAACGTGTGATGATTTTGGTCATGGTGCTTCCCTCTGTGTACAACTGCGTTGTGTCCTGAAACGTGTGTCTGTATGAAGCCCCAAAGAAGCAGTAACCCTCTTCCTGCTTTATGGCATGATACTGGATCCTTTGCACTTGGTTATCGCTGCAGACAGGGGACCTGGGAAAGTCTTGAGGTCTCTGTGAGAGTCTGGAGCCAAATGGATTTAGTGCTGCTGGACAGACGGTGGGTACATTTCTCATCCCGCATCTGTAACATTACAGAGTAATTAATTGCTAAGGCTGGAAAATCAAGTCCTTGAGGTTTGGGAGAAACATTCTTGACTTCATATATTCCTGTATTTGCGATGATTTACCCTTTAATTACAGGGAGACAGATACACTGTCCATGTTGCTCGCTGCCTGATGCAGCACATCCTTATGCACACTAATTACACCCTCCTGTATAGCCACAATTACAAGTTTCTCCATGGGACCTCCAATAGTGCTGTTCCTGCTCATGCTAGAATGCTTCACAAAGCTAATAAGTTTTCTTCCCAACACTCCTGTGAGAGGAGAAGGCATTGCCCATGTTTTTAAATGGAAAATTAAGGTAGAGAAAGATTAAACACAAATTTTGCCAGATCTGACATGCCTCGTCGCTGGTTTTTCAGACGACCTGGCACTATTAATCACTTCCATATTTAATTACAGAAATGGTTAAATATAGCACTGGAAGGGATATCAAGTCACACAGTAATTCCCCTTGCTGTGGGTAGGATAAAATCCAGGATATCCAGGTAGGATAAATGCCTAACCCTTAATGCTGGAGATTTTATGACTTTCTGAGCTGATCTATTCAAGTGCTTAAAGTCTGACTTCTATGTTCCTTGCTTCAGTTTAATCCATTGCATTTTGCTCCTTTCCTGTGGAAGAGGAAAGCTATTTCCTTATTTCCATTTCCTTTGCATCTCTGAAGACTCTCACCATGCATCTCTCTTTATTTCTCCAGATAAACCAGCCTGCTTCTTTCTCTTTCCCAGTAGGCATTGCTTTACCCAGCCCTGGCTGGTTTGGTGCTTGCTTTGGGTACAATACATCCTCCTGCAGTTTACCTTGCCCAATGAGCCACACTCCTGGGTTGCTTTTATCCCCTCATGTGCTTTATGGTGGGTGTTTGGGGGTTGTCTTCATTTTGCCATTGTCTGTGCTGTTCAGAGCCTTTCCTGAAGAATAACTTTTAAAAGAGTAATTCCTCTGTAATCAATTGTATTGATGGAATTCAACACAATGATGATTCAACACAGTAATGATGCTCCATCCCTGTTCAAGGCCAGGTTGGATGGGGCTTGGAGCAAGCTGCTCTAGTGGAAGGTGTCCCTGCCCATGGCAGAGGTTGGAGCCGGGTGAGCTTTAAGGTTCCTTCCAGCACAGACCAGGCTGGGATTCTGTGATTTGTTATGCCTCTGTAGATGCAACCCTTTGCACTTGTCTTTGATGAATTAAACCCTACTTGTGCTGTTTCCACTCAATAGGAGACAACTCTAGCTGCAAACCAGCAGTTCTGCAAGTTGGAGCTCAGTATCTCAGGCTGGGTATCTATCTGAAAATGGGAAACATCAGGTCAATAAAAAGCTGGGTTTGGTAAGTGAACCCTCTGCATGAGGGAGATGCTGGATGGGCGGTGGGGGAGGCCAAGCATCTGGTGGTGAACTGCAAGGTCCAGTTATAATGTTCACATTCAAAGCAACCTATGTTCTTGCATCACCTCATTTTTTGAGAGCTTTCCTTTTGTAACATGCATTTGTTTAATGTCACATTTTAAAATCATATAACTACCTGCCCTTTGAAAAAAGCAGACTGCAGAACCCCGCTATTGTCCTTGCGCATCCTTGCACAGATATCCCTTATGCATGGAGTGAGAATCCAGACAGTTCATTCCCATTTGAAATGTTCATTAGGAAAAGCCATGGAGCCAGCTGCAGGAGAGGAGAAGGGGAAGAAGGGAGACTACTTTTCCAAATTCTTTTGGAAACTGTGATATCAACCTCAATTGTGTAATAAATAAAATAAATATATAGAACCAGGTAGGAAACCACAGCCTGTGTGATAAATAGAATCTGTGGGCTTTTCTTTTTTAATTAGAATAATTACTGTTATCAAAGGCCTGACAAATATTTGGAATATTTCCTTCCAGCCTCACTGAAATTTCCCTCTCTGTGGATGGTGCCTTCTTTGATTTTTCTCTATAATGATAAAGGTGTCATGCTGTGTATCTACAACAGGAAGAGCACTGAGTTTGCTCTCTTTGCTTGTTGCAGAGTCATAACCTCTAATTCCAATCACCTTTCCCAACTCCTTTATATCTAGGGTATAATTTCATCTTTGTTCTATCTTCATTTAAAACACCACTCATAAAGCATTATTTAAAAGCTCTGTTCATAGTCGTATTTGGTGGAATTTTGTGATGTGGGTTTTTGCACCTCAAAGCCCAGCTATTGCAGAATCGCACATTGACTATTGCTAATAAATAGTTCATCTATCTGCAAAAGTGCCTTTAAAGTCCTCTGAATGCAAGAAATAAGATCTGCACTAAGGGAAATGTAGACTCTATGCAAACATATTTACATTCTAGCACTGCTCTCACCAATGATTCTGGCACCATTTTTCTTTCAGGGAAATAAATCCTAACTGGAAAATAAAGTAGCTTCCTTTTTCTTGTCCTTTGTGGGGTAATTTTTACTCACAGACACTGGGCTTGCAGTGGTTTTGTGCTGTATGTGCCAGAGCTTTTTTGATCTCTTTTGAAGGTTGCCAATCTCAAAGTATATTGCTCTGGACAGGGGACAGGACTGACAGCTGGTGAGAAGTTAATACAGGACATCGAGCTACTGTGTGCCCAGGGAACACAAGCCAGCTCAGGTAAGGAAGTTTAAAAGTGAAATATGATGGTGAAAGATTCCTGAAAGGAAGGGCACGACGAGAGCGTGTTAGGGGCAAACAGCTGCTTGCTCTGGCTGTGTGCGGTGGGGCTCAGCCACCAACATCATGGGAGACCTTGCCTCTGAAGTCCTTCTGAGCTGGAGGTTGCACCTGGCTCTGTTTGTTCTTCAGAAGCTTTACTAATTAATTTGAGACAATAAAATGTACTATTGTGATTGTAAGAAAGGAAAAGATTTTGCATACTAAATTAAGCAGAGCCACCCACTTTATCTCAGCCTTTGTTCAGGCGAAAGGAAAAGCAGATTAATAGTCAAAAGTTTGCTGCCTCTTTTGTGCTAACATAAAGGAATAAATACTATTTCCATTCTTTTAGCACATATATATAGCGATGCCTGCAAATCAGTGATAAGTGCACATCCAAACCGACTGAAAGGCTTTTTTCTCATGGTGGGTTGTTAATGATGAGATATATCTGAAAGAGTCAGGGGCAACGAGAAACTGCTGGTAGGCACTAATCATTAGCAGAACAATAGCTTCGTGGCTTTCCACACCTTACTGCTAAAGCCATGAGTATTGTGAAGCCTGAAGTACAGAAAATAAAGGAAATAAATCTACTCTTCAGATACAGTTATCTTTGTCTGGTGATCTAAGATATGACATTTCTAGAACCTTCTGCCAGCCAATAACTGCAAAGTCGTCCTCCGTATTTCTTCTTGTTTCTTGCTGATGAGTTTTTCCAACAACGCTGATTGTAGCAGTATCTGTTTGGAGAAAGGAATTTTCTTAGAGAAAGTCATGTTTTGTATTCATCTGCCTGTGACACCATAGAGAGACTAGAGCTGTTGGTCATCTACTTGGTCTAGTTCAGAAATACGCAATCACAAATGAAAGCCAATGGTAGCAATTAGCATTAAGAAGTACTCTTAATAGGGTTTCTCCAGAAAACACATGTTCAGGTCTGATTTAGTGTTTATATGCAGATCTTCTGATGTAAATGAACAAAAAGAGATGAAGAAACCTTCCAGTTTTCTTTTATATGCTCCCAACTTTTAAATTATCTAAATGCAAATACATATAAACATAGAATAACAAGTGCCCAATCTTCGCTTTATGGCACTGCATCACAAGATAAGCATCAGGATGGTTTGTTTATGGGGTTGGTTTTGATATGTTGGCTGTTAAGAACAAGAGTATAAACACATGCCAGCTGTATTACAACCAGAGTAAATTAAAATACCTAAAGCATTTACCCCTGATCAGACAGGTCTGTGCGAAGCATGAGATACTGCTAGCAGTTAGCAATATGGGGTTTATGGGAGGCCCCTTTGGGTTCATGAAAGGCATTTGTGCCAGGTAGAGCCGATGCTGATGGAGATGGGTTTTCAGAGTTGTGATGCTGAAGGGTTTCACAGGAGTTCTGCATATCAGGGCAAGGGTACTCACCTGTGGCAGTAGAGGTATTGAAAGAGAAAGGAACCAGGTACTAGAGTTACTGTTCACCATCGCCGCTCTGGGGAATAGCCAAGCAGTCAGGCATTGGGTCATTTTTTCTGACTCAAAGAGTTGCCTGAGGAGCCATTGAGAATCTCCAGTTAAAAAATGAGATTCCTGTGGCTTTTAAAATTTCACGTTGATGAGTGCTCTCACTGTTTAGATAAAATACCCTGTATGTTATCTCCTGATTGTGGCATTTCACTCATGACAGGGACTCAAGCTGATGCAGAGACTCATGAGAAGTGGAGTTGATTGAACAATGGGATTGTAAATGAAGGGATTTCAGGAATGTTAGGCTTTGAGAAAATGGAAATCACTGAGATCAGCTTTGCCAGAACCACCTGATGGCCACTGATAAGGTAAGAAACAAAGCGAGGAAGAAATAACCACCAGGAGTCCAAAAGCCCACTACCACATCTTTGTAAGAAACATTCTCTAAGGATTATGATGGAATGTATGTAATGAATATGTATGTGTGTTGAAGGACAATATAGTCACAGCCTGGTTGATGCCTGGCAGAGACGTGCTCAGAGGAGCTATCCCCGTGTCTGCCTGCGCTGCAATAAAGAATACCTGCTTCTCAACTGAAAACTTTGGTGGCGAGTTCCTGGAGTTTTCTCCGAATCACTCAAATCCTCGTTCATTGTCACCAAGCCCTTTTTATGCCCTTACTCGGTTCTTTCCCACCCTGCACATACATACAACAATCGCACTGGCCACTGTGAAACTCTCCAGGTAAATGGTCCAATCACAACGTTGCAAACGCTCTCACAACCCCCACATCCTCTGGCCTTACAACTGAGATTCCCACCACAACTAGATCCTGTCCCATCCTCCCGAGGCTTTCTTGTTTACCTTTCCTGTCCTTCAATGTTCCAACTCGTTGCCCCAGGGCTTGCCAAGGCACCAAGGCCTCAGAGCTCATTCCCAATGCAAATCTTATCACCTTCACTCCCCACACCTGATAAACGTGCTTTGTCTTCCTTAGTTCTTTTTGTGTTAAGATTGAAAAGATGTAATACTGGCCTCAACTTCCTGGTCAGGTAACAGAGGTATTAAACACATCCATCCAACCGAAAAGAATCATAAGATATTTCCTGCTCCTGAGTAGAGAAGGAGTTTGTGGGAGCTCAAGAATAAGTGGCAAAGCTTTTGACCATCTTCAGTCTAGCAATTTTCAGTGCTGCATTTGTATTTATAATTCTTTCCATGGTTATTAGTGACATGTTGCTTGTTGTACTAAAGCCTAATTTGTCTAAATACCAAGCTGACAATGCCAAGGTTACACTGAGAGTCCAAAGGCAAAGTTAAAATAATTGGGACTCTGCTCTATAACTCAAAGGCATCTATAATCATGTCCGAGACAGAAAAACTGTGAGAGATCAATGCTTTTGTGAATGCATGGGTCATAGCGAACACGCTTTTGGGAATGCATGGGTCAACAGGGACTTCCTTAGAAGCAGACTGTTTTAAATGGGTAGGACAAATTAATCTAGTTGCCAATAAAACTAAACAATCACACAATGGAAAGTGGCCAAAAGTAGCTGCAGGATTTCTGTGAAATCCAATTAGACGTTGGAGAGGAAAATGTCATCTCTGGGCGATGAAAGCCCCAATACAGTTAAATGGGAAATGTCAATTTAGAAATTCTAATGACTTTAGTTCAAATCTAATGAAGCTAATCGAAAGCATGTTTTCATAATCAAGGCAGCAGTGATGACAAACACGGTGTTTCACTGCATCGGCTTCTGCCTGTCTGGTGTGGGTAGGCAGCTTCAAGAGGCATATTGCAAATCTGATACTAAACCCTCTGCTTCCTGAGGATTGTCTTTGAACCTGTGATCACAAAAACCAGGACTGACAGCATGAGCAAGTATTACAAGGCAGTAACAACTCTGTTTTAATACATTTTTAATGCTGTAAAAGAGGTGATGTGAAGCCAGTGAGAGATTTTACACCGGCGTTTTAGTGCTTGTCATTATGGCAATAGAAAGTTAAAACCTTTCTTCTATGGGTTAAGAATATTTTGCCATAACTTACATCTGAATTTCATTGCACTGATGGTATTTTCAAAGAACAAGACATCAGAAGATAAGACTTTTACTTGCGTGGCAAGGATTAAGTTTTGTGTGTGAGTGTATGATTAAATGAGGTGATGGCTCAGGTTACAGGAAGAGCTGACCCATTTTTGCTGGGTTTCCAAAGGAGATGGATGTTCAAGGATGCTCAAGGATGCTCAAGGATGTTTAAACACCAGAGAGGTCAGAATTCGGATGTGAAGAGAGAGATAAAATCGGGGGGGTTTGTTTATGAAAGGTCTGAATGCAAACTCTTCCTGGGAGGGTGTCGGCTTGGCGCTGGATGCAAGTGCTGCTTTTGGGTCACTGTCTTGTGAACAGGCTGAGGCAGATGCTTGGTACCCTCCTGCTCCTTGCAGATATTCAGTGTGCTGGAAAAGCAATTAGGAAAAAGAAAGTCTACAATTGCGATACTTACAGCTCTCCTCCTGCACGGAACCTGCTGCTCCTAGGAACAGAGTGAAGAATTCACCCAAGTGGAAAACAGGCAAACATGAAGCAGATAGCGCTGCTTTTACAATGTAGCCGGAAAATGAGAGTTTAAAATACTTGTTTCTTCATTGCGTAGATAGAACTATGTGTTTTTTTTCTCTCCATAAATTTATCTCGTTCACATTTCATTATTCTCAGAAACATAAATACAAGGAAGCAAAGGAAAATTAAAAGAGTGGAAGGCATCTAAACCGGCTGCTTAACCACATCTTGTAGCACGGTGAATTATACAACAACCCTTTAAAGGTTCATGAGCAATTCCTGCGTGTGGCTGGGCTTCACCTGCCCATGCGGCTCATCCATAGTCATAGAATCACAGAATCAATCCAGTTGGAAAAGAGCTTCAAGCTCACCCAGTCCAACCATTAACCCAGCGCTGCCCAGGCCACCATTAACCCATGGCACTGAGGCCTCATCTCCAACGGCTGTGAACCCTTGCAGGGCCGGTGCCTGCAGCCCTGCCCTGGGCAGCCTGTTCCAATGCCTGAGCACCCTGTGGGGCAGGGATTGCTCCTCAGCTCCAGTCTGGTTCCACGTGCTTTGTTTTCCCTGGTTTTCAGAAGCATTTTGGATAAAACCTGAACAAGCCATTACACAGCCTGTGTCATTACACAGCCAACCATCGAGGGGCAAAAGTTGCTGCCAGAAAAAGCAAAGCAGAAAGTTCGGTTGGCTTTACACCGAGACCTGGAGCCAAGCCTTCACATAGCCACGGAGCGATACATCACAAAGACTGATCATGGCTGGACAGCTCCATTCGTATCATGAAAGAGATTAAGATTCCGTGTGCTCCCTCAGCATGTGTACACTGGAGGCATGTCTCTGTGGACATTTAGAGCACTGGGGCTCCCAGCAGCTGTGGATTTTGGGAAGTGGGAAAGTTCACACAAAGGCAGGCTGCTTGGCAGCCTGAGCAGTTCTTCCCTCGGGCAGTGAACTGGGTTTGAGGGCGTGGATCCTATTTCTATCCCTTGCAGGTGAGCAGTAAACATCCATTGATGTAAGTGAGCAGGCCCAATGCCTTTGCAGAAACCAGTGACATTGCTGTGGCAGCAGGTTAGGAAGAAACAAATTCTGAGCATTTGGGTTTCACTCAGAGGAAAGCTCTTAGCTGCTCAGTAACAGGTGGGAATGAGATTCAAATCCCTTTAAAAGACAATTGCATAGTTAAAAATGCATTTAGTCGTGCTATTGGCACTTTGCAGGTTTTCTTTCATTATCCTTCTTCAGGAAGTGGGTGAGATGTCTGACTGAGTCTGAGCCTGCCTCCTACCGCCTCCAACCAGAGACAGGCTGCACCAGCTGAATGACATTTATTTGCTTTGCAGATATTTGTCTCTCACGCTCTTGAAGAAATCAATTTTCCATAGGTTTGACACAATAAAAAGTGTACTGAACATTAAAAGCAAAAATAATAGACATCGTGCCATGGGCATGATGAATACAGTCCGTAGGGATTCACTTTAGGAGGTAAATGCCTTCAATTAGGGCAATAGCAGTTTGTGCCTCAACATGAGCTGGCTGTGCTTCTTTATCACAGACGCCTATGAAAAAGTTGTCCTGGAATTCTTTAGAAGCTTTGACATCTTCCCCATTCAAGACTGAATAAAAATTAACTATCCACCAATATTTTTCCTGTTTCCAATAGGAACCCTCTTTTGCTTGCCATTTACCTTTCTAAATGTGATCCAGTCATTTAACTCTTCTGGAGTTTTGGGCTTTAGATGAGATAACTGTTGCTGGTAAAATATTGCTGCCTAATCATTTGCCAGAGAACTAAACATCGAATGTTTTTCCCCTCTCAGATTATTCTGAGGAAGGAATGTAACTTCACAGCAAATATATGCAAAGAGGGAAAAGCCATCTGTAAACATTAAAAAGAGCAAATAAATAGCTGGTTTAAGACAAGGAATCCTGATGGATCATTCTGAGCAGCAGAGCTGATGGCAACATGGATACTGCCAACAGCTGACAAATGCCTCAGCTTCTGAAAGTATCTGCAGACTTTGGTTTTGACTTTGTGTTTTGGAGACCACATAATATAAACTGGAATTGTAAGAGGTATTCAAAAGCAGAATAAATTGCAAAATACAGTGTGAAAGAGATGGGCTTCATCTTTTCCCTCTCCTTTGGTCGCACTATGACAACGTCTGGCCACTCTTCCCCCTACACTCCTGCCACAATATCAAACTTGGCTGAAGCCCAGTGGAAACTGTCTTGATGATAGCAAAGTGATGTGCAACGTTGGGTAAACCACCCAAGAAGAGTCCTGTGACACTGCACAGTGAAGGTAGGCTTTGCCCAGTGCCCACGGGTGCTGCCACCACCAGCACAGCCCTGTCTTGATGTGCAGCAGGGATAATGGGATGGAAACAGCTGGAAAAGCCAAGCAGCACCACGTGCAAGCCTCCTTCCAACCAGCAAAGTGGCTCATCCTCTCTCTTCTGCTGCTCAGTCACTTAAACTTCCATCACTGTTTCTGCAAGAGGAAACATTCTGGGTTCCTCCATGATAAATAAAGGTTGAGGACCATTATCATTAACAACCTCCCATTGATTTATTGCTCCCTTCTGATCAAGGTATTCACCTCCTCTCTTAGTTGAGATTGAAATGCTGCTGGCTTTTTACCAGTGGAGGATAAAAGGCATATTTCATTACTTCCAAGAATGTTCTGGTGTTCTGCTTAGTGGTTGCACACTGATTTTTTTAAACACATGAGTAAGCACAGTAATGTGGTTGTTATTTTCACTAAAGATGAAAACAGGTTCTTGGAAAATAACAGAGGCATATTTTGAGCTGAAGCACAGGGTTTGCCTCCTGGAGACTGGCTCCTGCATGAGAAGCATTCTAAGATCACTAGAATTTCCCTGCAAAAGGCTCCTACAAAGACTGCTGCTCCCTCGAGGTGAGGTTTCATCTTGTAGAGTGCTGCAGTCAGAGGAAACAACCTGGTTAATGTCAGTGGGTTTCGAATCGGGCTGAGGCATCCTCAATACTTCAACCAGAAAGATCAGATTGGTTTTCAGAGCTGTCATCTGTCCTGCACGCCTCTGTCCCGGGAGGAGCTGATGCACTGCTGCACAGTGGCCTGAGCTTTAGTGAAGTGAAAAGCAATAGCGGAGAGGTGAGTATCTGCCCATGGCCACCCTGCGCTCTGTTTGACCTCTCGGTGTCCAAACACACTGAGCAGTAGCTGTGATCGTCTTCCTGGGCATCCTGGGAATGCCACGCAGGTTTCCCAGGACAGATGGTGTCTGCAGGTTTGTGTCTGCCCTCCCTCAGGGGATCTGGCTCATCCACAGAAGGTGAAAATAAGCGTTTGTATAGAAGGAGCTGGTTTGAACTCAGACCTTTGGCTCCTCTTTCGTGTTTAAACAAGGCAGCTAAGCGAAACCACACTCAGTGAACACAGAGTTTTTACTGCAAAACACTGACGGCATTGCTTAAACTGGTCCTGCCTTGGAAGTTTCTATCAACCACCAAACCCTGCCTGTAGGGATCTATCGAGTCCTGCGCACTCAGTACATCCCTGTCCTGTCACCAGCTGCAACAAATTCTAAAGGGATTGTTTTCAACCACCACCTTTATGTGTGTTTAACTTCTATTTCTTCAACTTTCAAAGTTTAGAGCTTTTGTCTCTCCTCCAGGTAAAGATCTGTCCTGAACCCAAGCAGCAACTTGGGCTCTCCAGGTTCAGAGGTGCCAACATCTGCAGCCAGAATCCCTCTGGGGGAAGTCATCTCCCATTCCTTACCCTGATGTTCCATTTGTGGCTGAGCAACTGGTTCAAGAAGCTGGTGCAGAGGTTGGGTTGATCAGCTTTGTTGCATCATCAGTGTGGAGTGTTCTGGGGGTTGGTGGGAAAGTACCAGACAGGGATATTCCTGCCCAAAGGAAGATGCATGGAGTCATTGCACCAATTCAGATTCTCTTAGGCCATTAAACCCTTTCCTGCAAATCACTGCTCACAGTCCAGTTAATTTTGCTTTGGTTACATAAAGAATGAAATACTGGCAGATACAGGAATTCTCTCATGTTTTGTATGGAATGTTGCATTTAAATACACCTTACCTGTCACCAACACAAAAGCTGGCGATGAGTGCAGATAACTTGGGAATATGTAATTAGAAGAAACGATCACCAACATTTACTAGCTTTTCCCATGACAAATGTCAGTGCTGTTCATCACCCCGATGACTGCAGCTGATTGTGAGATGTACGTTTCTCAGGGCATTTGCAGTTTGCCTCAGGTAGGAAACACAAGGGAAACTTGGAGGAAATTAGAAGGTTTAATGGGTCATCTCAGGAAGTGACTCTTGTCCCCAGGAACTTTGGAGGCCTAGGGTGATACATGCAGGCTTGGTATGCTGTGCTGCCAGCAGGAATGCTGTTACTGTTCACCGGCTACTTGAATCATAGAATCCCATAATAGTTTGGGTTGGAAAGGACCCCAAAGCTCCTCCAGCTCCAACCCCTGTCACAGGCAGGGACCCCTTCCACTGGAGCAGCTTGCTCCAAGCCCCTGTGTCCAACCTGGCCTTGAGCACTGCCAGGGATGGGGCAGCCACAGCTTCTCTGGGCCATCACCCTGGGCCAGCGCCTCAGCACCCTCACCACCATCAGCTGATGAAGATCAACTGATCTTTTATCCTCAATCAAGGGAATAATTCATTGGATCACCTTGTTACTTTAGGAATTATAATTGAAGAGGTCTGTTCTACAAGCACAAATCTTGGATGCTCAGAGTTGTGGCTGTATAGAATACATTGAATTTACAGAACTTGAAAAATAATTATAGATTAGTGCAAAAAATATCTTACTTAACATTAGTGCATGATTCATTGTTTTCTGATGGACTAAGCATATTCCTAATGAGTTTCTGAACTAAACCAAGATTCACAAAGAAGTGCAGTCACCCAAACTGGGATTGGAACTGAATGTTTTTTACTCTCCCTTCCAAGCCAAGCCATTCTATCCATCTGTGAGAATGTGAGTTCTGCCTAAATTCAGAATAATAGCTCCTCTGGGTACACATGCTGTTTTGATACTGCTGAGAAGCTTCACATCCATCTCATGCCTTGATGCCCCTGCAGCCCTCTGGTTAGGTACGTATGGGCTGGATAGGGGGGATATGGGCCAGGAGGCCATAAAGACCTCTCAACTGCATAACTCTGGCTCTGGAGAAGAGACAGCAAAGTGACAGCAGAAAGTTCCTACACCGGGCAGGGAAGGTTTGGGTTAGAATGGAAGACAAAGTGTAAGAAGATTTACCAGCAATCCAAGGCTTCACTGCTGCCATGGGTGCATATTGAGGGGCAACCATGGGAAAAAGGCTATAGATGATCTGAAGTGATGTCAAGCAGGTCTCAGGAGCACTCCTTCAAATCTGCCCCTTGGCTTGCTGTGTGGAATGGTATTGTACTGTACCCATTGATTGTGAAAGCCATCTACACTTGGTTTGCTGCCTTTCAGGTCAATCCCATCACAAAAGGAAAAATACACCCAGACCAGAAAACAATTTGGATAGACCCTGCTGTCTTTGATTTATTGTTTTAATTAAAAGCTTTTTAAGCTTTAATTAAAAAGGTACATGAGCATTCAGTATTCAAGAAAAATGCCTTTGTGTTTAGGTCAATTGAATAACGTAAAATATAATGAGATACATATTTCTCGTCTGGAGCTTCACACGAAGAAAAGCAATATACATAATTAAAAAGTAAACTCAAACTGATAGAAGAGAGCTGTTGTCAGGCAAAATAAAAGGTATACTTTAAATTACGCCAGGAGAGAGGAGGGCTTTTTATTGCCTCACTGCAGCATCCCTTAAAACTCCTGTGGTACAAATTGACTCGACATCATGGATGTGTGTCAAAGACACTGTGCTAAACCGAGCAATGGGTTATTATTTCTAATCCTAATGGTGCTTAACACAGACCAGAGAGCGTAAACTGGGGGGTGACAAGCTGTAGCACAGGAATTGGGAAGCTTTCTGCATTGGAAACCACCTGAAGTTTCTCACATCCCTCTTCAGTACCACCACTGTGGGAGGTGTGTGTCCTAGGTTCTCCCTAGGAGCTGGTTTATCTCATGCCCTGGTTTTCAGTTGCTCCCATTCCTACTGACCCTATGCCCCCATGCACCATGGTCTCAGAAGAGAGCTAGTGCAGGGAAGATGCTGTGTGGTGTCCACCATGGCAGGGCTATGGCCTCACAGTGTGTCCATCTCACCCGTTAACTTCACACGGTGAAATAAGGCAAGAGCTGGCCCCAGGTATCCACAGCAGCCAAGCCCTCAGTGTTGGGAACTGTCTGGGGACTGAAATGAAATCTGAATGCAGACAGTGGGTGTAATGAACAATGCCAAGGAGATCATTTTACAAAGAAATTCCATTTCACTCTACATGCAACTCATATTCCAGACATCTAAGAAATGAAGTAGGTGTATTTTGGCTTATATTCCTGCTAAAGGCTCAGAAAGAATAGAAAAAAGCATCTCTGAGCTCTTTGAAAGATATTCAGGTATTTGTGCTACCTGAATGCTTCCTTTCTGCTCAAGCTTCTCCTAAAACATCTGTTTTCTTGCAGAGCTGGTGCTTTCAGGATCAATGTCTGGGAGAGGAGCAACATCTGCATCTGCCCCTGAGAGCTCAGCACCCACTAGGGGCAAAACCTGACCCACTCATCAGTCCCTGTGCTTGCTGAGCAGCTGAAGCAGCCACACACAGCGATGCTGGTTCAGGTTGCTCCCACTTGAATCCAGAAAAGCTCCTTACCCACCTCATCCCAAGGGAGACAGCTCCATGCTGGATACCACCGGCTGAAGGGCAGGATTTGTTTCTGCTGCATTCTCTGTGGTACCTCTGTGCAGAAACCTGCGTGCTCCAAAACAAGATGTAAAAAAACATTAAGTGAAGCAAACTGTCCCGGTTGGATCACTTTGAATTTGCTTCACTTCCTTTGTAGTTCAATGCTCTTACCAAGGCGCTCAGCCTGGCTGCCTGGGGAGGTGCTTGGGGAGCCGAGGCACCAAAAGCACTTGTATGAGCACTTTGAAGGCTGCAGCTATTGAACTGCTGGTCCTCACTTCAAAACTTGCCAAGGTCTGCAGGAAGGAACACTTCTTCACTCCAAAGCATTGCATTGCCTGGGTAGGAGAGATGGAGCTTTTTTCCCTGCTAAAGCCCTCTCCACACTGGGAGCCTGTCCTGCTCTGATGCTGCAGAAGAGCATGGTGAGGGCAGCATCTCTTCAACACCTGTTCTGCACCCACAGGTCGCTGCCCAGCTCGGTGGTGGGAGGGAAGGATGTTACCTGAGCCCCTGGGGACTGATGCTGCGGGATACATCTTGCTTTTCATGCTCTAGTTCAAATATAAGACATTAAGGGTAAACCAGAAACCCCAGCAAACAGCTGGATAATGGCTTTGTTGCTCAAATCACATTTGTGATAAGTGATGGAAGATATACACCACCAGCTTGCTTTCTTAATCGGAACATAATGTTTCCATAACTAAGCCCAAAGAATGCAAAATAAGATTATATCTTCCATTTTTGTATTTGCAGTAGAGCTCAAATGTTGCAGAAATGGGGGGACTTCACTTGTGAAGCCAGAAGGAGCCATAAAGTCTGCATCAGTCTCTAATTCTTGTCTTGTTTATCCCCATTCGTTCGTACCGGTCGTGAAGTTCCAGTTTCTATGGATTTAGAGAGGACAAAGTTTGCAGTAACGATGTAGATGCAGTAAACAGAAACCAGCTTTCAAGCTGATTTGAACTTTACTGAAGTCAACACTACAAAATTCTACGAAGGAATTTAGCAATTTTTTTAAGAACAAAATATTTCGGCACCTCTTTGAAAGCTCTGAAAATTTAAAGAAAAAGAAGCATATTTGCATTTTAAGGCTTTAAAATTGTGTAACTTGTTTTTTCTTTTCATTTTGTGGAGTTGCTGATAAACCATGAGTAGATTTTTCTGTCCCTATGGCGTCGGTGGCTCCAGGTTCCTATGGCCACGGAGATTGTGACGTTAGTTTGTACCTTTTAGAGGTTAGAGGAAACTCTGAGTGAAGCTTATTCTCTAAACTCTCTTCATTTGTTATTCTCTTGAACCATTCTGTTTTCATCAGTGCATCGTTGTGTGTCAGCCTTGTAACAGTAAATAAAAGTGTTAAACGAAGCTTATGAGAATTTGCCTTAGCAGATTTTGGTTTCAAAACTTGACTCTAACTTGACTTGAATCAGCACACAGACGTTTCCTGTGCTACAGGTGAAATGTAGAGATTCCATCCTAAAAGATGTTTCCTACACAGATCTCCTCATGCCACGGTCACTGCAAGGGGAATGCTTCAGACAGTAGAACCCCTTTATTTTCCGTAGTTCCTGGTTTCCCTTTTATGCTATGAACAGCAGAGGCACAGGGCATACAGCAGCACAGCTCTTCATTCCACATTTAATTGAAGGGGCAAAATCCTTTCCTGATTTCCTCCCTGTGCTTTTGTTTAATGGGAATATCCCTGCTTCAATAACCAAGTTCTGCCTCCACAATTTCTTTCCCCAACTCCTGCAGCAAAATAACCCGAGGTTCAGTGACTGCACCAGTTTGTTAGTGACACCTGGGAATATTAAGTGGATCAGGGAAAACCCAGCTGGAGTAAATACAGAACTGAGGGCTGGGAACATCAGGTGGATGCAGGAGGATCCAGCTGGAGTAAATGCAGAATTAAGGTCACTGTTTAAAAGGAGTGAAGCAAGCTCATTTTTGTATTAGGAAGGTGATCTCTGTAGGGGTGGTGATCTGTGTATGGAGCCTTCTTCCTAGCCAGGCTTTGTAAAGGAATGCTGTCCTTGGGGAAAATGTTCTTGCTTCTCCTGAGCTTGCTGCCCTGTGCACAGCTCTGCTGAATGAAGAATGTGCTGTATGGGGCTCCACAGAAGGAGAAGACCTTGGTCTTTAGCTGGTGTCTGCTGTTTAGGCTGCTGTGGTGTGCGCTGGGTGATCTAAGGTGCAGCTCGGAGGGATGGGTAAGTCTCCCTGCATCAAGAAGCCCTGTCTGATAAAGGGAAGTATTCAGAGACGTGTGTGAGCCAGCAACTGGTTTGCGTACAAAGGCCTTGCAAGCCTTCAGAAAGCTGCCCTGTGACTGGATGCACAGGGTAGAAAGAGGCTGTAGCTGAGGGGGATGTGACCTTGCTGTGAGAGTGCCTGTGACAATCAGCTTGATCTGAGCTGCAGCAGCTGTACTTCACACATGCCGGGGGGTGTTTACAGCACTTGTACGGCCTGGGAGAAAGGCATGTGATGTGGAAAACCACGCCGAGGTATGCGCTGCATGAGGAAAAAGCCTGCTGAGGCTGTTTGACGGGAGAGCTGCAAGCCGAGGCAGACAGCGCTGTTGGCTCAGTCTGTGCTTCAAACGAGGGTAGCCCCTTCCAGAAGCGCAGGGGGGGTGTGTGTGTGTGAAGGATGTCTCCTGCCACTCTGAGCACATGCCCAGACCCCTGAAACCGTTGCTCTCAGTTTGTGTTGATTTATTCGATATGTCAGACCTCCTTTCATGCCCGAGTGGAGGCATTCCCATGTTGAGTATCTGCCTGTTTTGTTAGGCAGTGGCCAAGTTAACAGCTCTTCGTTTCGCTGTTAATAGATGTTTGCCCAGATACTCCACCGTGAGGCTGCAAAGCTGCACAATAAGAGAAGCATCCCCAATTAGAAACGTTCATTTCTTAATAGTTTCAAAATCAAACCAGTTTTTCTTCCATTCATTAATGTGCTTTCACAGAAGCAAAGTGGGGTTCTGGGAAGGCTGTGCTGGGGAAAGCTTCAGAGTTCCCTGTGGCTGCTTCGCATAGCTTATTGTAGCCGTTGTGCGCATTGTTCTTTGCTGTATTGCTCAAGCACAAGGGTATTGACTGTTCCTGCTGTTTATGTTGCCATTTATTAGCTTATGATGATGTTTAAGTCATTGCCCACCCCTTGTACTCCCTGAGAGCGTTCTAGCAAATTCTTGATGCTCGGGATGGGCAGAAACCTGTTTCCTTCCCTTGTGACTGACCAAGTAGGTCACTATAACCTTTCTGCTTAAGAGCACTGCACTTGTTATGCAGCTCACTTCTGTCAGGCAAACTTCTTAGGTCCCTGTTTTTCTTGCTTACATTTCTGTAAATTTAAGGTGACTGGATAGGCTCAACAATCCATTCCTGTTCAAGGGAAAGTCAACTTGAGTTTCATCCCCTTACAAAATGCCTGGGTCTCCAAGGCACACAGGAAAGGCCATGTGTGTCTTGTATAGCTGGAGTTGATACTTCTGAGCTGTTTACTTAGCACTATAGTGCTCTAAAAATGCTATACACTAATCACAGGCTGGTTTGAGCTGGAAGGGACCTTAAAGCTCCTCCAGCTTCAACCCTTGCCATGGGCAGGGACCCCTTCCAGTCGAGCAGGTTGCTCCAAGCCCTGTTCAACCCACATAAAACCCCAGCAGGCCCTTCTACTCTGCTTTATTTTCTCCCTTTACCTAGCTATTAATAGAAATTAATGTTTTTAGGATTTCTGCAGTATGTGCTGCAGCCTCGCCCAACATCACTTTGGTGCCCTGCACTTTGTATGGTTTATGGTTTTTATGTTAGTGAGTATATCCCCTTTCCTTGTCAGTCTTATCACGCTCATATCTGTCTCTTAACCTTTTGCCTTTTCCCTTTGTAGCCTGGTCAAGCTGTTCTTATTTAGCTGATAACTAAATGATGCTTGGTCTGTTGTGGAATGGTGTTTCCAGTCTGCATGTTGATCAGTTCTGATCCATGTGAGAAACAAGTCATGAGGCTACCATAGACTGGCTATATTGTTTTGGTGGAAGAGGGTTCAGAAGTGGCATCTCTGTAGTATTTGCTTTCTTTCCCCCCTATAGTCAAGTTTTAGCATAACTGAACTATAAATAGATGCCAAATCATTTTGAGGACTGCTGAAAATACAGTGCATGGTGAGGTGGAAAAGATGGAGCACAATGAAATGCTGATAATGTGAATGCATCTCCAGTTAGTGAAGTTTTACACAAGAGAGCACAATGCTTGATTTACGCAGAGCATATGGCAATGTTACAGACTTGTTTCAAAGGTCCCTCCCAGTCTAAACAACAAACCTACAATAAATGCAGTGTTCTGAGTTCTATCACTCAGATCATATAAGGGTGTTAATATTAAACTTTAATGTATTGAGTGACCTAGAAAACTACCAGAGTAAACAAAGTCACACATTGGTGAATCCGTGAGCTCCAAGTGCTTCAGTTGAATCACTGCAGACAGACTCTCCACAGTGTGATAAGACCTGTTGGTAATCCAGGGGGGTCAGCCCAGGACATGGCTTCTAAAGCCCCCAGACTTCTGCTTGTGCAGCAGACTACCATGGTGAGTAATGCACCATAATCGTGTGCTTGTGCTTGAGTGAAGTCCACAGCTCCTGGGTGCTTCAGCTCGTTATTTCCTGTATCATACATCCCACACAACTGATCTGAGGCTCCTTGCATTGTCTTGTTCTTGCTCTCTGATAACAGCACTGTAAGATTCTCATAGCCTACACTTTATCTGAGACAAGACAGTTGGTGAGTAAAGTTGATTGTAAGCCTCTTTTTGTGAATGGAGTGTTCTTCATCAGCTGAGTAAGAGCCAAGTTATGTACCACTGATGTCTGGAAAGAAGGGGGTCTCTGCTCAGACAGTGCTCTGATTTGAGATCCTGTTTTTCTTTCAGTTAATGCAGTGGAAGCAACAAAGGATGCGTTACCATGGGTAGTACCAGCAAAGCAGAAGAAAAAGGGTAGGTCTGCAGAAACCACAATGGGTCAGACATTCAGCACAGCCCTAAATACGCAGTGGTGAGGACAATAAGGAGATGCAGCATAGTGGAGCATAGTTCAAACTGTCTGCTCGGTAACATAGCAATAGGCTTAAAACTAGCACAAAACACAAACAGAAGGGAATAAGTGCAGAATAAGCAAGGACATGATGTTTAAAGCGCTGCTGACCAGGATGTGCTGAGCTGGGTGGCTGGTACAAAACCATCGTCCGAATGAAAAGTGCTTATGGTCAAAATAGTGGAGTTTTGCACACTTGGGTAGATCCCAGTTCCCTGAGACTGCCAGGTCTCACCAGTGGAACAGTTGTGAAGGTCCTGGGGAGGTATGATTTAAAGTGGAGTGACTTTGAGGTGTTGAGCACAGAGCTTTGAGAGGCAGTTTGTTACCGTCCTTCACAAATCGTGCTTAAAAGCCATGAGCTGCATCCAAGTCTATTCCTGAGGGAATTTATCCATTGTTTTCTTAAAATTGTATGGAATAAAAGAAAGCAGCAGGGTATTGCTCAGACTGTGCTGCTCTTTCTGGCTTAGGAAAGCCACTCTTGGGCTCTGCCAAGGTGATTAAACTACAGAGGAGATGGTGCAAAACGTTTTCAATTTGGATGTGGCTGAAGCGGGTGTTTTGCCTGAACTTACCTAATGCAGAACCCTGCATAACTTTGTACTGATGATATCCCAGCCTACATCCCTCTCCTGGCTTTCACTCTGGCTTGAAAATCCAGCCAGGATTGTTTGAGGCTTGTATGAGCTTGGTCCTAACTGGGAGCAAATCTGGACCAACCTCGTGGTTGCAATGGCTCGGTGTAAACCCAGAGTTTACTGAGTGAAAATGCATCGATCCAGGGTCTGCATGTGGCCTGCAGCATGGACCTGTGAATGTCTACACTGCTTTGGAGCCTGTTTCTTTGACAATGGCAATGAAGCTGGAATAAGCAGCAGCAGCTAAAATTAAGGCAAGTTCCAACTCCTTTGCTGATGAGTACAGGCTCCTCCTTCTAGGGGAACAGGCAACAGCTGGTGTAAAAAGACATCTGAAATGCCCAAGTTATTTGAAGTCTAATACTACTGGCTTTGTGGCAAACTGTTGGAAAGCCGGTTACAAAGCAATAGCTGGGATTTCCTTTGCAGTGCTGAAATAAATGAGGGATCTGCTGCACAACCAGACTTTGTCTCACTTTAATTAGCTTTGGAACTGGCATAATTCTGACAGTTGCTCCTGGTCTGATTTATTCTTCTTATTGCAAGCTTGTTTGTCAAAAGCTAACCAGATGCAGAGCTTGCAGAGCTTTTAGCACCCATCCCGCCCCAAAGCATGAACTTCCATAGCCCTAGGGAGGTACCTGGGCAGGGGTTGTTGCCATGCTGTCGTCATGTCTGAAGCTCAGTTGAGTCCCTGTCAGGGGATGTCTGCTTTCTTTACAAGAAGCTCATCATGTTTATCCCCTTTCTAAGAGAATGGCAGGGTTTTGGCTATGTGTTTTAGCCTGGGCCTTCAGGGAAACTCAATTACTTGGGCAGTGGCTATTTTACAGGGCAGGATACGAGGTTTGTTATGTGGAGCTTTCACTGTAGTCTAATGGAATTTGTCTTCTCCATGCAGATGGTTTGATTTGTAGTCAAGTTTCAGAAGACTGCAGGGCCTGTGCAGGCAGGGTTTGGAGCAGAATTTTAAGTGGGGTTTCAAGCAGGTTGCGGAACACGGGATGAAACGGGGAGAGGGGAACTCCACACAGCCTGAGCTGCAGATGGCTGGAAGGAGGCCGCATAGCCGGAGCTGTCCTTGTTCCTCCTGCCTCTCTTTGCCTTCATCTCTCCTAGCAGACTTCACAGGCATTGGCTGAGGGATAATTTCATGTGCACATTCTTGTTAACAAACCTTTAAAAGCAGCTGTGAGGTGTTTGTGTCACATCACTCCCTTCTGCCTCATACAAGTGTTACCCAACCCCTTCTCTTCCTCTGGATTTATTCCATCCCTGGTCTACCATGCTGTAGGGTCTAATGTCTGTCCTTGCCCCGTCCCTCTATCATTCCTCGTGGCTAGATCCTATTCTGAACTGATTCCTGCTGTTCTCCTTGGCTCTCCCTGCTCTGTCTCCCACACTCCTCGTATTTGTTCCAGTGCCACCCTTCTTCCCATTTTGCAGCCTCCATCCAGAAAATGACACGTGTATGAATCAACACAGAACACGTTCCAGCTACTCTTCCAAACAGATATTGCTATGCCCAGGAGGTGCCTTCCCCAGTCATTCTCCTGGAGTGCTGAGTCTCCTGCTGATACTTCCTCATGCCTCTCATATTTGTCTAGGCAACAGCTATGTTTCTGTGCCTCATTCTGCAGTACAATGTGAAGGTACAGCTAGTAAGAACATGTTTTCTTTCCAGCTCCTGGTCACTGATTGTTCCTTATTGTTCCTGGGGCACCATCATTTTCCATAGCAATGTTTTCTTAAGCAATGTGGGTTTGCTAGAACTGCGTTTGACAGACTCCAGGCCTACATAGCATTGCAGTTGTCTTACTTTTGCCTGTTAATCCTAGTGCTTCCTCTTGTTCTGTTTCCTACACTGACTGCTCTGTTCTTTCAGCTTTTCAGGGCAAAATGTCATGTTTTCCTAAGTATGCTCAGGTGGCTCTAGCCCTTAGGAGGACTTCAGGTATTAAAGTGGATGATCTTGAGAGCAAGTCCTGGGGCAGAGCATGGAGCAAGTACATGTCACACCTGCTGCCTGTGTTGAGAGCACACTTTCCTACTGTCAGACTCTTTCCTGCTTCCTTTTGTGCTCACAGCTAATAAAGGAGCAGGGGCAGACTTCAGTCTGCTTGATGCTCTGCATGAGCTATACCCTCACTACAAGCGTTTATCTTGGAGTAAACATGCATTCCTTTGTGTTGTTTCAACTACAACACCAAACTGGAGGAATAGGAGTAAATATCAGCTTTGTCCAACAATTCTTTAGGAGTCCTTAAGGGTTAACACAAAACTTTTACTACATTTTACTGTAAGAGGGCTTTTAGTGGTGGTGTTTTGCATGGATATGTTTTAGAGGAACAGCAGAGAAAATATTCTGAGCTATGACTAGGAACCAGTGATCAGCAGGATAATCTCCATCTGTTTTGCAGAATCAAGTCTTGCTGCAGTTGGCCAATAGAAGTATTTCCAAACAAAATGGAAGCATCAAACAAACGCATCTGTGAGTTAGAACCTCTCAGTAGCTGGTTCATCTGTGCAACAAATAATGATCAGAGGACATCTGTTACTGCTTTCAACAGGCAGCAAGCCTACGTTTGTGAGCACCTTGTTTTGACATTAACTGGTGCATGAAGAGATTGTTTTTTCTGTGGAAAGATTATTGAAGTATGTAGAGATGATGAAAAACCTTGGAATAGCCGCAAAGGTAAAGCATTGATTGATTTAAATAATGCAGCCAATGTATGCAAATCGGATCTTTCCCTTTACTCACTTATTGCTCTACTCGAGTTTACGATGCCCATTCCTGGAGAACAGCAGATTTCCAAAAGGAAATGCTTGGGTGATTCCAGACCCGTGCAGAGAAATTCAGGGCATCAGTCTGACTGTGAAGGCAAGCTCCAGCTTCAGTCCATGTGACAGAGCACACGTTTTTGTTCTGAAAGCACCTGCTTAGCGAGTACATAGAACCAGCTGCAACAGACTGCAGAGGAGTCCCCATTGCTTTTGCTTTCTTCCCCCAGCTCCTGAAGTGGTACTTTGATCAGAGGGCTGCAGCAATGAGGCTCTTGCCCATCAGGCTTGACCATTAGCTATTCTCAAAGCATATTCCATCAAAACCTGCCAGATCAGACCCAGCACACATGACCCCACTACAGGATGTGGTGCTTATTTCCCTTCGGTTCATTCTCTTCATTGCAGAACTGTTTGGTGGTAAATTGCTGAGATGAAACATGGAAGAACAGACTTTAGATCTCTTCTGCCTGAGCAGTTTCAACTTGACACCTCTCGCTCTTGAGCAGCCTGATTTACCAACTGCTGGTTGCTGGGAAGGGGACCCTTGACCTGTCCTGCTGTGGGAAAGACTGCAGAGCCTCTTGGACTAAGGGGAAACAACAGGAGGAAATGTTCCTGCAGTGGGGAACAGCACAGGGAGTTTGGGGATTTGGGTCCATTTACATGTGACATACGTTAACAGTCCTGAAAATACAGTGCTAGATGCTGCACTCAGTCTTAAGGAGTGTATTTAAAGCTAACTCTTAACAGATGAGAATGCTGCTTTCTGGTACCTAAGCATACTTAAGAAATATGTCCCCCAAGTGATCAGTCTGCCCTTTCCTTCTGTTGAACCTTCTGTTGAAATGAAACATTCTGTAATATGGGAGGACAGAAGGAAAGCCTTTGTGTTCCCTGTACAAAGAACGACCTTATTCCTTTTACTTCTGTGTAAGATTCTACCATGAGCTTTGTATTCCCTAAAAACTATGAACTTGTGTGCACCCCCCTGGCCTGCATGGTCCTGAGCTGGGAGTTGAGCTTATTTCTTGCTCATGAGTTTTACTACTAAAGGGTATAAAATGAGTCTTCAGTGAAGTGGAGCCAAATGCTTTTCAGCTCCTATCACCCCCATGAGTTTAGATGTTGCAAGTTTATTGATAGCTAAGTTCATTACTTACTGTCTTTGCACAGAGCCCTCTTAGTACTACTTAAACTTAAGCCTGTTGCATAATGCATTTTGCTTCACTGCATGGTGGCAGTAGAAGTTATCGGACATAAAAAGGTGGCAAATGTTCTTATTCTGGATATTTGCTGGGATTAGCTTGTTTTGATTTATGCTCTGCATCAGTCGTGTTGCACTTCTGCCAGCGTCGAGAGATTGCGTGTGAGGAACAGGAATGCTGCGTAGTACAAAAAGCAAACGTCAGGAGACAAAGGAATGGAGCCTGAGTTACTCTGTACAATCACCTGATGAAGTCATGCTGGGTTAAAGAAGTTTCCTTCCTTATCAATTATTCAGTCTTTCAGTAGGCAAGAACCAAATGGGCTTCATAAGCAGAGCTGCAGCACTACCATTGCTCCACTAAACCATCCCCAGCTCCAGGATGGCTGCTGGCACCTCATGTCTGGTGTCACGTTTTGTGCAGGCAGGTGTGGGATTGCTGCGGTGGGAAAGCATTGACTGGCAAATGCCACTCAGCAAAACTGTTGTGAAAGGTGCAGTGTGGCTCCGTCCTGGAGAGCTCAGGTTATTCAGGACACCCACATCTGAGTCCTACTTCTACAGCAGGAAGAGTAAGGAGGCCTGTACCTGCCTCTTTCACAACCAAGTGCTGTGAATAGCCAGTCTTCTGAATGACCCTGGTAAAATTTACTCTCCATTAAAGACACTCTAGGGGCTTTCACACGCCAAAGCATCTGCTGCTCAGTTCAAACCTCTCCATCTTTCCCTTTTATAGATATTTGATGGCACAACCATTCTTTCTCACTGTGGAGGACAGAGAAAAGAGCAACACCGGGCTTGTCTACCAGTCTTGGTTTCTCACCCAACAGATTTTCTGAGTTCTGATAAATATTGGATGTGAAACTAGTACATCTCCCTTCACTCCTGCTTCTTCCAAAGATGCTATGTCTGCCAGTATCCCTTCAGGGATGCTGTGTCTTCACCAGCACCCAGCAGGGGCTTGTGAGATGTCTCAGTTTGCAACACTATAAAAATTCATTTTATAGTAGATTCCAAGGGGCAAAGAACTCAAAGAAACATTCGTTTGAAAACAATGGCATTGAAGTAGCTAAACCCTCCGTAGCATCCAAATGAGGGATGGCTATAGACAGTGCTGTTTAGATCACATCGGTGTCTTGCTCTGATTCCCATTCATCCATATCTATTAGTACTAGAGCCATAACATAAATCATAGCACTTCACAGACTGCAATAAACACATTACCTGAGCAGAAACTAGAACAGTGGGGTGGACCATTACTGAAGATAAATTATCAAGCTCTACTGGTAAGTGCTAAGGCTTCTAAATCACAAGGATATTTTCTCAGTCAACATTTGAAAGGTAAAATTAAAGTCTTTCCAAAGACTTCATTTAAAACAATCTCTGTTGCTGCTGCTGAACTCTTGCCTATAGTTGAAAACCTCCATCTAAACTTGAGTCAACCCACCCACCAGGAACGGAGGCTGAAGCTGGAGCCCTGCTGAGCCTGAAATAGGGATGTGCTGCGACACAGATACAGGCTGTAATTCACGTTAGCACAGCTCATCAGATGCTAATTCACCCATTCGCTACTGCTGATCACATCACTCTGGGAGAGTGGGTTTGCAGCCTGATCACCCCCATATGAACTAGATTTAACTTCAGCTGAATGACTTGAGGTAATTGTTTAAGTGAAAAATGGAAAAAGAAGGGAAGGAAAAGGCTTGTGCTCTTCAGGTAAGAGAGGATTTATTCTTCTGGAAGGGAAATTATGTGGATGTGTGGATGTGTGCTTCCAGCAAGAAATAGGTCTGCAATCTCTCTGAAATGCAGCAACAATGCACCACGTACTTATCACACAATTACAGTCATAAAGAGGAGGTGGAGGAAAGGGCTTGAGAGAATGTGGCAGTGATGGACTGGGGATGGAAATAGCTGCTGCTTGTGGACCTGCTGCACAACTCTGCAGAGCCTGTTCATTGCTAGAGACACAAAATAGAGCTGAGATATCTCAGGTCTTGTCTAAAAAATGAAGTCTAACAAGGAAGATAACATCCCACCAAATGAACCCGTCAGGAGCTATAAAAAAATACAGCTTTTGTGTCATAACAAATGCATCAATATCCCCAAAAGGTAAAAAAAAGAGAAAAATAGGCATAACAGCTGTAGGAGCCCTTCACAACCGTGCCCTTTGTGCTGTGCTCCTGTGATGAGCCAGAGTGTGGGTGCATTGCCTTGGGGCAGGTTTGGGTGGTTTCAGGTCTGGCACAGCAGATGATGAGGCTGTTGCCTTTACCTCTGTGTGTTGTAATGGGAAAGGGAATGGGAGCTGCTGCATGGGGATGCTCCTGGGGAGCAGCAGACCACAAATGCCAGGTCCCTGTGGCAGAGGTTACACAATGAGGGGTCTGTCTCCAGGCAGATGCTTTCTATTTCTTGTACTAGTGAGTGATTTCTGAGCAGGGCCCTCAGTGAGCTCTAGTCTGACCAAAGAAGACTCGAAACATTAAGGCAGGAAAAACACCTCTATTAACCCTAAAGAGCTTTGCCTGGCAGGTGCTCTCTGAAGCGTGGGTTGTCCTGTGCAGTGGGGTTATTCCTTGGTGGTCTTTGAAGACTTGGTTCCCTAAATTCTGTCTTAAATGGTTCACAATGTCCCTGCTCATAACAGGAGGTTGGACTAAATGACCTTTGAAAGTCCCTTCTAACCCAAACTGTTCTATGATTCTATGAACTTGCTCATGTAACGCTGACTTTGGCTACAGTGAATGCATCTTGCTTTGCTTTTCTTGTTTCTGTATTAGCTCCTTACCTGATTTTCACGCAGGAGAATCACTCCCTTTCCACGAGGTGCTTTGTGCCATCCTAACGCAGGTAAACCTGCAATTGCAGGACACCAGAAAGCAAGTCATGTAATTTCTCAAGGGAAAAAGCACCATTTGAAATGCTGCTTAGACACAACAGCAAAGGCTGGTGGTGGCTTTAACTTCGCGTTTGGTTCAATCCATGCTGAAAAATAGAGGCCTTTTGGAGGTCACAGCAAAATAATACTCCTGTTGCAGGGAGGAAATAGACCTTTGACTAATGTGGCATTTCTTCATGTGTTTAAGTCACTGAAAGCTCCCCTTCCTGAAAGGTTGCTCAAGAGAAGTCAAAACATTGTTCCTCTTTCCTGTAAATAAATGCTGTGGCTTTTGACAGCCTTCGTGGAGCTAACTTCGAATTTATTCTTTGTGTACCCAGTTTATCAAATGGGGTTAGAACCATCATTTTAGAACAATATTTTGCTGCTCTCAAAACACTGGGTGTAAATAATACTTCCTCAAATGTTTCATTTAGACTTTGGCATTTGGATCCAGACTTCTGAAACCCATCTCTGTGGTTTTAATATACATTCCTCTGACTGACCTAAATGACCTTTCTCTTGCAAAGCCTTTCTTAGTCTGTGACAGTAGAAACCTGTGATGAATGCAAGAAGAGTTTCTTGGCTCTGGTCCCCCTTTTGGTGTTGTACAGCCCAGAAAACCAATGTCTTGTCTCTCTTCTCCAGACCTGTGCTCCTTGACTGATATCAGACGCATTGCTGCTCTTCAGATTGCTTGAGCTTGGCTATGTACTGAAGGCCTGCATTAAATATTCCCTTGGCTCTTAAAATTGTGGAAGATATAATGCTTGCTGCGTGCCACAACGATGCAGTGTTCAATGCGTGTGACACTGGAAAAACCATTAAACTGAGCTGACTCATGAGCAGTTCCTGTGTTAATCATGCTGCTCTACTTTTGCTTGTGTTTGTTCCTTTTTGCTACCTAAATAATGTTGAAGCACATCTACGAGTTTTCTCCCCAGAAGCAGTATATTATCTTGGCTCCTTAATGTATTCTGAGCTAAAATTGTCCTTGTGCTCCAGCAGCAGGGTAGGACTGGGTTGCTGTTGGGGATCTCGAGCCTGGAGGCTGTCTGAGGGGACAGGTCTTGGAGAACGCAGTTTCCATGAAGGAAACACTGACCACATTTGACAGGACGTGTGGGACTTGGGGCTGTTGGAACGAATCCTGACAAGGCCATGAATATCCTGAGAGGGCTGGAGCAGCTCTGCTCTGGAGCCTCCATGGCAGGGGTTGGAGCTGGATGAGCTTTAAGGTCCCTTCCAGCACAACCCGTTGTGTGATGATTCTGTGACATACTATGCTCCGTATTTCATATGGAGGAGGATATACAGGTTTTCCAAGTTAGTGGGAGTTGATTTCTTTCATGCAGTAATCCAGCAGATGCTGATATCTTTGTGATGGACCTTAGGCACTAGAGGTGGCAAGGATAGTTCAGCATTGGATCATACTGTCTACAATACACTGTCTGAACTGTACCCACATTGGGGTCTGCTGAGCCTGTTCTGAATCAGTGCATCTCCAACAGCATCACAAATCTTGCTGGTATAGCTGTGCCCTTGCTGTGTCTGCATTAGGCAGTGAGGCGGCTTGAAATAACAGGGCACATTGGGATTTCCATCGGGAAACTCGAGTTTCTTAGAGGAAAAAGGTTTTAGAAGTGAAGGGTAGGCATTCGAGATGCCTTAGAGTCAGACCACTTAACTCAAGGCAGCTTCCTGCAAACTTCTTGCTGTGTGTCCTTCGTGGTAGCATTTGTTTTGGTTTCTGCAGTGTTGACTAACTCGGTGGACAGTAACAGCCTGCAGTCTGCTGGCTCTGTGGGATGGGGTTTAACTGCCCCTTGCAGGCATTTGCTTTCATGGACTTTGTCAGAAGCACACGTGATGCAAACAGCAACAGGCCGTTGTTGTGTCAGGGAGGTGCAGCACTGATCTATAAATCCAGCTTCTCCCACCTCCTGAGTTTGTAAGCCTGTGTCTGCCTTCACCTTAATTTTACCCTAAAGGAAGGAAAAGGACTCAGTCTATTGAGAGGGACTTTTTACATGAGCATGTAGTGACAGGCTTGGAGGACCCTGCTCTTGTGAAAGGTGTCTCTGCCCATGGCAGGGGCTGCACCTGGATGAACTTTAAGGGCCCTTCCAACATAAGCCAGGCTGGGATTCAATGACAGTAAGACTATTGAAGTACAGTGCCAAATAATGTAGAAACTGCCTATGGCACAAGGGACAAATCCTGCTGTCAATTTACCCCCTCTAGGCTGAAGTCTTTGGGCCTGCATTGACTTTGGTTCATCAATGAGATGCTGTTGATGTCGCAGCTGTTGCCAGAACAGCAGCAACTTGGATTTATAAGGGGCAAGGATAATACTGTATTTGATAAAATACCTCTGATTGGACTCGCCAAAGAAGTTGCCCCTCAGTGCAGCCCAGAGGGAGAATGTTTTATGTAGGCACCTTGATGGACAGGAGATGTGTCTGAGGCTGAGGGAAGGGTGGCAGACTGTCACCATCCGGATCCCCCTGCTCCTGGGGTGCAGAGCTGAGCATGTGGTGTGCAGGCACCTGCTGTTATCCACCTCCTGACCGAATTCAGCTTGCTGCTTTAACTTCAGAAGCTTCCTTTCCTGGCTGCTTGCAAGAATGGGGTCAAACTTTGAGGTTTTATTCTTTTAGCCCAGAAAGGTATAAAATCTCCTCCTCTTTCTATCTCCTATAAACTTGCCACTTTCCTGCAGTAAGTGACTGGTAAAACTCGGGTAATCTTTGTTTGCAGCTGCTGGTGTACTTTTGCCATCACCATTTCATTGAAACAAATGGAAAGAAGTAAAGAAGCATGGAAGCATTTAAGGAAAAGCAGTGCAGTTATAAAGTCAATGCAGCGAGCTGTATCTGTCAGCGTTTTGGAGGAGTGAGCTGACCATCGTTGAGATGTGATGCTGGAGAGCAGCCATGTGTAGGTACTTCTGTGGTTCGCTGGGTCTCAGAGTTCCTTCTCTGGCTTTGGATACACCTGCAGCCTGTGCTGTTCCAGCCAGCCTGGAATCAATACCTCCTGCTGCTGTCTCACCTTTATTGCTGCTGCTTCACTGGCAGGGGATTGTTTGGCTGCTCTGTTTTGATCACCCGGTGTCGGTGTTCCTGGAAGGTTTGATGTGCCATTAATACTGACAACCTTTCTTCCCCTTTGCGCTTTCCCTGTTGTCTACTTGCGAGGTTACATTGGCTTTCCAGCATCTGTGTCTTCCCATCTGGTGTGCTGATCCTTGGGCAGCACAGCTGTTACAGAGCAAACAGCTATTTGAGGCTTCAGCTCTCAGTGATGGTTGATTTTTCAGTTGCTCAAGCTCAGCCTCCATCCTGTGCCACCACAATTACTCCAGTTTTTAACCCCCCTTCTCTTTATTTTAATGAGAAATTAATGTAATATTTAAAATCCCCTCTTCCTTTTCCTGCTGGTTAAGAAAGTGCAGGGTTGCAGGCTTTCTGTTATGAGCATTGAGAGTCAGGTGTGTGCTCCAGCCTTGCCTGGGGACCAAGGTGTTTTAACAGAGCCAAGCAGAGTTTTATTTGTCCTGCAGGATCTTTGCTAGTGTGATGGAGCAAGAGGAAATGACTGTGCTGAAGGTGGCACGTTTCCTCGATGGCAAGAGGTGAGAGCATCTAATATAGAGGCAGAATGGCAAAAGCTGGGATCCCTTAGAGTAAATAAATGCTGGAAAAATAGTACCTTTAAGCTCTTATTTTTCAGAAGTATGGAAGTGCTTACTCTTAATATACCTTGGGAACTGTACTTGAAGTTTGACAAACTTTGGGAGGGGGGAAATCATGGAATCTCAGACTGGTTTGGGTTGGAGGGACCTTAAAGCTCCTCCAGCTCCAACCCCTGTCACAGGCAGGGACCCCTCCACTGGAGCAGCTTGCTCCAAGCCCCTGTGTCCAACCTGGCCTTGAGCACTGCCAGGGGTGGGGCAGCCACAGCTTCTCTGAGCCATCACCCAGCGCCTCAGTGCCTTCATAAGTGAATCTTCCATATGCATTGAAAGCCAGCACTTACCAGCAGTGGGCTGAAGCTGGGGCTGGCTTGCTCTGCAGGGTTTGTTTTTCCTTCTCTTAAAAGTAAAGACTCCACAGAGCAGCTCCAGGGGCAGGTGGCCAGCTCAGATGACAGCTGTCTTCCTTACTATTCAGACTGGTTTTAGCTCAGACTAAATAAACTGATCTAAAGGCTCTGCACTGAGCTTTGGGAACTCTCCCAGGCAGCTCTGCCACCACTGATGGCACAGTCAGGTCCTGGTTGAGTCGTGTGTCCCCCCTCTGCCTCGTGTCACATCTGGGGTACAACAGTAAAGCTTGTGTGAATCAGACTGGTTCTGCTCATTTAGTCTTTTGACACCATAATTCAGTAGTTGTAGACTCTTCAATTCTTTGAGCCATCTAATGTTCTTTTTAATAGGATGTCAGTATTTCAGGAGTCCGAAATCATCAGCTTTCAGTAGCTGTTCTTTGATGTTCCCCATGTAGCAGTAGTAGCAGTTGTAAGTAGATTTTGGGGCATTTTCTTGTGGATCCGTGTCATTTGGCTGTACTGGCCATATGTGTCTACCAAGGGCAGCCTTCCCCAAAGCACTGAACACAGCTGAGGCTTTATGATTGTTTAGGTCCTTCAGAAGTCTCACTGCACATGTGAGCGTGCAAGAAATCAAGTGCAGCTACAGCATCTCCCCCATAAAGTCTCCTCAGTGCCACTTGTTCCAAGCGAGCTGGTTACCTCCGAGCAACATCCCTGCTGGTGCAGGAAGGTCTGGAGTGGTTCCAGTCTGAATCCAGTTAGAGAGGGATCGCAAAGCACTTTCATGCAGCAGGTTAATGTGCTTCTTTCTGAATCACATACAAAATGTACTTCATTATAGGTGCTGTTTTGCTTACTTCCCAACATTATTAATGTCTCTCTAAATCTTTCTTTCATTTGCTGATGTGTTGCACATAAAATGCAGAATAGCTTTTGGGCAACTTCTTAATGTAGACAAGCTTTGAATACATGAAACCTTGTTATCCAAGTCTGGATAATCTGAAATTCATATGTTTCCCCTGAATCCAAAGTTCACATAGAAATGAAATGTAATACCAAGCAGTAGTTATCTGAATCCTTCAGACATCCCTCAAGACATACAACTAATCAGGATCACTGCTACGCTGTGCTTAAGCATCCTAATTTTATTCAGTTAGGAAAAATATCATTTAAGAATAAAAACTGTAACGTGGTAGCTCATCTGGATCCTTTTAGTAGGGCTTAACATTCTCATTTCCTTCCTCTTAGCATTTGCCTTTAGGATCAGTGGAAAGGGTTTAACTTTGCACTTATGGATGTCGCTCTTTGGCAAAGAGGGGCAAAATCAAATCTGTACCCTTAAAAATCTGCTCTACACTTACACTTGCTGAAAGACCTCCCTGTTTTGATGAGGACTTTGTGCTTCAGGAGCTGATGGCAGTGTGTATTGGTAAGCACACGTTAGTCAGAGCTGGGCTCTGCTGAATGGCAGTTCATTTCACAGCTTACTGGAATTTCATGTACATCTGCTGAGTGCCGAGGAGGCGGCAGTGGAAGAGGAGGACAGCAGCGGGGAGAGCAGAGCACAGGGAAGCTGTGAGATCCCCAGGAGCACCACAGGAAAACTGTTTACAGAAAGAGGATAGGATCACAGCATCAACCAGGCTGGAAAAGCCCTTCAGGCTCATCCCATCCACCCATTAACCCAGCCCTGTCCCGGCCACCCCTGCCCCATGGCACTGAACCCTTGCAGGGCCGGTGCCTGCAGCCCTGCCCTGGGCAGCCTGTTCCAATGCCTGAGCACCCTGTGGGGCAGGAACTGCTCCTCAGCTCCATCTGAACCTGCCCTGGTGCAGCTTGAGGCCGGTTCCTCTTGTCCCATCCCTTGTTCCTTGGGAGCAGAGCCCAGCCCCTCCTGGCTCCATCCTCCTGTCAGGCACTGGTAGGGAGCCATCGGGTCCCCCCTGAGCCTTCTCTTCTCCATCTGAATCCCCCAGATCCCTCAGCCCTTCTCCATCCTACTTGGGCTCCATTGCCATTCCCTGGCCCCACTCCAGCACCTCAATGTCTCTTGTAGTGACTTCAGTAGTGCTGTGTTATTTATGGGTGGTGTTGAACCCTGCTACCCAAACCCACCCAGGCAGACCATGCCTTTTCCAACATCCCCACTGTATCAGGAGCTGTAGCTGGGCTCTGAGATGTGCAGGGGCTCTGCTGGGGTGCTCACCCCCACGAGCCCTGTCACCTCAGTTTCTTGTGGCTTCCCCTGGCTGCCATTGCCATCAATAAGAACCAAGTTTTGGCAGCGCAGTGACTGCAGCTCACTGGATTTGGGCAAACTGCCTGAAGGAAAAGCATGCCAAAGTATTCCTCATATAGATTCACTCTCCTGGAATGTGCTTTCCGCATCAACGCGTTCATGCGGCAGTGACATGGGCCAGTCCCAAAAATATAAAGGAATTTGAGCTGAGGCATGTTTGTATCCTCCTGCTTGGGAAGAGTGCAGCAGGCTCTGAAATCTGTGCTCTCCTGTTCCAGTGCTTCCTGCTTAAATACTTCCTTTATTTGCTGTGGGACGGGATGTCTTCTGACCTTGGCCTTTTCAGGACTGGTGTTTCATCCAGGTACCGCTCTTAGATCCATAAAAGCAAATCACAGCGCAGGCTGGCTTTGTTACCCTCTTTATCCTCATCAGTTTGTTTTATTCTTTAGTATCACAGCATCCCAGCCTGGTTTGGGTTGGAAGGGACCTCAAAGCTCCTCCAGCTCCAACCCCTGCTCCCACAGGCAGGGACCCCTTCCACTGGAGCAGCTTGCTCCAAGCCCCTGTGTCCAACCTGGCCTTGAGCACTGCCAGGGATGGGGCAGCCACAGCTTCTCTGGGCCATCACCCTGTGCCAGCGCCTCAGCACCCGCAAACAGGGAACAGCTTCTGCCTCAGAGCTCAGCTCAGTCTCCCCTGTTCGGGCAGGTTCAAGCCATTCCCCTTGGCCTGGCCCTACAGGCCCTTGTCCCAAGCCCCTCTCCAGGTTCCCTGCAGCCCCTTTAGGCCCTGGAGCTGCTCTCAGGTCTCCCCTAAGGAGCCTTCTCCAGCCCAGCTCTCTCAGGCCGTAGCTGATCGCTTATACGACACCGTGACACCTAACTCTGACATGTGCCTTCACCTTAATGCTCTTTTTACTTTATCGTGTGTTTTACCAGTGCCAGTTCATGGAAGCAAATGGAGTGACCTGAAGTACCCTACACCCAAAGCGCTGTGAGCTTCCCTGGACAGATGCACCTGTGCATCCCATGAGGGCCGATTCCACCTTTACACAGCCATGGGTGATTTTCTGCACATCAGGATCAAACGCATCTTTCCTTTTACTTGGCAGTTTATTGCTGTTCCCATGCATGGCCGCCTCTGTGGAGACAAAGCTCTGTCATCTGGTTCCTTTGTTTGTTTGTTTGGGTTCAGTATTCTCAGCTCGTGTTACATTAACATAATGTTCCAGTCCTTCCTACCAGGCTTACAGCCTGTGACAGACTTGTGCATCAGCAACTAATTTGGATGGATGGTACAGACAGAGAAACGAAGGAGTGGGTTATTGTCCTAGGCTGAGTGACTTGTGGAGATATTCTCACTTCTCCTTCTACCATCTACTTCTCTCCCTTCCCTGATGCATTAATTTGTTAAGGGAATATGCTGCTGCTTGTGCTTTGCTGGAGTCACTGTTTTTATGAGCGGTGTTTGGAAGCCATCAGTGTGTCATATTTCCTCTCATCATGCCTGAATACTTTAACTCCTGAGCTTTAGTAATTCATCTTGACACGTGCGTCCTGTATGTTGCCAAGCACAGCGTATATTGCATAGTTTCAAAGTATTCTCTTCAGCACATTATTTAATCCAATTTCTATTCTGTATGTTTGAAATGCAGTGATATAAAGCAAAGAGCTGAATATTGGAATAACTTAGAGGCATTAAAGCACAAGAGTGTGTGGGTAAACTGAGCTACTTATCAATCTCTAGTTTGCTGTTGCTTCTGTAATAATAATACGTAAATGGGCTGATTATACATTCTAAAGTGCAACTGTGGGGATGTACAATTTCCTGCATGACACCGCCTGGGGGAACTGACCTATTTAAATCTCAGAAGGGAATAAAGATGATTTGCACTACGCTGTGCTGCCTCCTAACACTGGGGGCCATGCAGGCTGGCAAAAACTGCTTCTGATTTCTGCTGCTCCTGTGGGTCTTTGCAGCATGAGGACACCTTGGGCTGTCACCCAGCAGCAGAACTTGCCCATCGCATCTGAGCTCCACCGTTTTCCTGCTGCAGGGAGCTCTGAGGAGCCAAACCTCTTCACAGAGACATTCCCAAAGTTAATTGGGTTCTGTACAGACTCTTTCCATCTGCTGCTGGGTGTGCTGGGATAAATCCTGATTCTTCCACAGCTTGTGCTTGAGTTAGGATCATAGGATCCTAACATGGTTTGTGCTGGGAGAAACCTTAAAGCTCACCCAGCTCCAGCCCCTGCCATGGGCATGGACCCCTTCCACTGGAGCAGCTTGCTCCAAGCCCCTGTGTCCAGCCTGCCCTTGAGCACTGCCAGGGATGGGGCAGCCACAGGTTTGGTATGTCAGTCTTTGGCCGTGGCATTCATATGAGGATGTTAAATGCAGTAACTGCCATAAGAGGCAAGAGGTACAAATCTGTATCTCCAAGGAAAATCAAGAGCCTTCCTGACAGCAGAGGGTTGCGGTGGGGGCTGGAGGTGTCTGCGCCTTTATCTGCCTCCTGTTCCCTTTCTGTCACTGATACCAGTGCAGAGCCTGCAGTTTATGTTGGTTTGGTTGTGGCTGAAAACTTCTGAAGGGAAAGAAAATGGAAATTTGTGAGGTTGTTTTGGGGAAGGAAAGAAAAGGGAGGAAAAATTAATTAATGATGAATCTGATATTGCCTGATTATCGCTTGAGTCTGAGCAGAAAACTCTCAGATTTGTGTAGCTTTCCAGCTACAACTGCAACAGAAGCACAGGAGGATGACAAAGCTTCAACAGAGCCGTGTCATATGGCCCATGTTCAATCTTTGTCATCGTTCTAAGGGAAACTCGCACAGCTTCTCAGTGCTTACCAGAAAATGTGCATGGAGGATTAACAGGATGTGTGGAGATGTCACTGGGGATGTTTGTGTGGAGTTAACTTCATCGCGTTATGGGGTGGAGACTCTGTTTGGGGGTGATGTGAGGGAGAACCTTGCAGTCATGTGCGTTAACAGATGGTTAAACCTGACACCAAATGCTAATTCTCAGTGCAGAAAGCACAGAGAACAATTTAAAAATCATCTTTTCATGACAATGAAATGAAAAAAAAAAACAAAACCAAAGAAACCCTTAATTCTGGATTAGAAATTACCTAAGTGGAAAGAAATTGTCTCTCTTAAATCACTGTGACTTCAGGAGCTCAACAGAAGCTAACATTAGCCTGATCCCCAAGGGCTGTCTCCACACCAAGTGTCAATGCCACTGCTGAGTGTGGCAGCAGCCAAGAGCCACCTGAGTGTTTGAGATCACTTTGTCCTTCGGGGCTCAGAAAGTGACAGTGATTTACGCAGCACCTGATATAAGCTTTACCCAGTGGGGCCTCAGTGGGTGAAAGCAGCAATGTCTCCATCCTGGTGCTGTGATACAGGACTCAGGGCTGCCATGTTGCACCACCCATCCCTACCACCATCGCCCAGGAGGAGGATGCCTTGGGAAGACTCTGCTTCAGGTGATCTCGGTCCTGCTTCCCAAGGGAAGATCTCTCCCTGCCACCAGCTCTGCCATAGTTCCAGAAAGCCTGAAAGCTGTTTGGGACTTACACGTTCTGGGAACTTCTAGAGGCAGTATGTGTGGGTTATTTAATGAAATGAAGCTCGCACAGGGTGCCCAGAGAAGCTGTGGCTGCCCCATCCCTGGCAGTGCTCAAGGCCAGGTTGGACACAGGGGCTTGGAGCAAGCTGCTCCAGTGGAAGGGGTCCCTGCCCATAGCAGGGAGCTGGAACTGGAGGAGCTTTCAGGTCCTTTCTAACCCAAACCAGTCTGATTCTATTGCCAGAGCGCTTAGAGCTGCACATCCAGCTCAGAACTTTCCTATTGCGTGTAAATGCACAAGCAGACCCCTAAAGCCTGCAGTATCCAAGAGCCTGCTCCAGCAGCTCATGTTTTGGAGCAGAACTTCCCACTTGGATGTGTCACCTGTGAGAGCTGGTGTAGGAGCAGGGCATGAAACCTCTGGCAATGGCTTTGGAGCTGATTGAATGTCACTGCTGGCATTTGCATTGCAGTAGGAAATGTCACTGTGCTCTGCACCTAAGCAGCATTTAAAATAGCACAATTGTAATTGTTAAGTGGGATTCAAAGTCTGCTGCATAATGTTCATGGTTTGCTGTAGCTCTTCCTTCTTTCAAAACACAGAACAAAACTGCTTTAAAACCAGCCAACACCAGCTGAAGGTTCGCATGGTTACACAACCTAATTATAAACATTCAGTGAGTTCCAAAAGCACAGTGGAGTAAATAAATGTATCACACAGTGAGGAATGCACCCGTGCTGTCAGACAGTGAGCGGTTTTGAAAGTAATTAAAAGCAAAGTATTGGTTACAGTCTGCAGTTTAGCAGAAGTTCCAGTTTTATCAGTGGGAATGCGGTTGAGGATAACCCCCAATGCAAACAATAGCAATGAGCATTCAGGCTTCTGGAGTCAGAAAATGAGCAGTTTCTGCTGAGAAGATGAACAACGATTTCTAATTCATCTTCAGAAATGAAAGCCTCTATCATTAAGCAAATAGCATCTGTTCTGCTATCACAATTTATTGTATGGGGCATCAAGATGGGGACTGGGCTGGGAGCATCCACTTCTTAAAGCACAGATTGCATATGGATCTATTAATTCATTAGCAAAAGTGCGGTGTAGCATCTCCCTGCTCCGTTGCGTGGCTTGAGCAACTAAAGTCTATTTTACTGCTGAATTATATTTGATATTGGAGGAGGTATTCTTGAAATAACCAATATTATCCACAGGAGACTGATACAAGATGATAAAATCCATTTTATTTATGGTATTTTCAGCTATCTTGTCAGTATAATGTATTGCACCACTGGAAAACACTGGATTTATTTTAACCTTGCTCTAAGTAAGCTTACCGTACACCTGTCCTCTGAGCCGCTGCCTTAGTGTGCTGGTTTCTGTGATTCATGTTTAGTTTTCTGGGTCACAATAGCTGTGCCAAAATACTACTTCTTATGCTTCTGTTGGAAGTCTAACTCTGAAGGCAATGTCACTTATTGCAGCACTAACACGTGCATTCAGTTTGCATTGCTTCAGGAAGGGCAGAGGATCCTGAATGCTCATCTACTTAAAGGCCAGCTCTTGCACTGCCCTGTCAAGACTGGCTCCTCCAGCTTCTGCTTTGCTCAGGAGGTTGCTTGGCACTTGCAAAGAAAATAGTTCAGACAAGGAATGGCTTGTAGTCAAGATCTTTTAACTAGAAGATGCTAATGGAATGGTGCTTCCTAGGCAAGAGGGTACCAAAGTTGGTCTCTGTCTCTTTCTGAAGGCTGAGGCTGGTCTTTGCCTGACTGGCCAGTGTTGTGAGACATTTCTGGTGCTGCTTCTGGAGTGTGTTATGGGATACCATGTGTCTGGAAGGCTGAGAGATCAAAAGTGGAGGCACAAATACCAGACTGAGTTATAGTTTCTCTATATTTCTTTGTTACTTGTATAGACCATTCTAGCTTAAATCTTTTGGCACATGTCAATGTAAACAGAAGTGGCTCAGGTTAAGAATAATTTGCTGGTGTTTCAGTTACTGTGTAGTAATTTAGTATTGACATTAAAGGCTATTCAGTCTGTACCTAATATTTGAGACTATCTTTTGTCTTTTGCCCTTAATGCAAACCTTGATTTCTCAATTCCTTAGCTCTTGCATTCTTTGAGAAAGCTTTTTCTTTAAAGGTTTCTTTAGAACCATCCACAGCTTTGGCTAGAGCATACCTCGTGCTTATCGCCTCAAATGATTCAAATCTGAATCTGTATAATGAGATTTTGGACAAGGTGGCCATAGCCAGAGTGCAGTGGGACTGAAACCACAACATATTCAGTGGTTAAACTGCCTATGGAGACCCTTAATGATCAATCACCTTGGTATTTCCAGTATACCCGGTATGCCATTGCCACGGTCTTCTCAAATGTATGTTGGAACTAGATGATCTTACGCTCCTTTCCAAGTCTGACCATGCTGCGGTGCTATGATTCTGATGCTTGAATCTCATGTAACCTATGCTGGATCCTGCCCTTGGTTTCCAAAACTGAAGTCCAAGTTCTTCCTCCCTCCTTACACATACAGTTGATTTATATTGAGCTCCTTCAGCCTCCAGGGAAACCCAGGGCTTAGGAGGTCTGTGCCTGGAGCCCCAGCCATGAAATGCCCCCTCATGTAGGAAGCTGGCTGGTGGCTCATGGTTGAAAGGTCAGATCCTCCACCGGCCCAAATCCACATGGATCAGAGGAAATCAAGACAGTCACACAGATTCAGGCCAGATGGAGGTTTGAGCCCTAGCTTGGCATTTTTGTTATATTTATATAATAGATTTATGTTGACTTGGTTATTTGTCTCTGGAGCCTTCTCTTACTTGAAGAGAATAGTGAGGTGCGATGTGGTGTGCACAGGGTTTGTCCTAGGAGGCTGTGCTGCCCAACTGCTGGAAGGAATAGAGGGCAAGGCTTTGGTTATGTTGATTGCTCAGGTAGACTGAGAACTCCTCCCCAGTGTCCCTCCAGACCAGCACGCTGTGCTGGGAGAGTCCTCGGTGTGAGCCGCACCACCAGCCATGCCGCTTCCAGCCCTAATGAAACGATGACAAATGGCAGCATCCTTCTGGGAATGCACTTGGAAATCCTGCTTGTCTCAGTGTGTGCCAGAATGTTTGCTGTCTGCCTGCTATTGCAGTCTGCACAGACAGAAACTAAGCAGCAAATTGGATTTGCAAAGCAGTTTGCTTGGTTTCTGTGGTTATTAACAGCAGGCTGAGGAGTTTCTGGGTTTATTTCCCTGACTTCTGCTGTGTATTTCCATTCCCTGTGTAGACTGTTCAATGTTGGTTTTCCTGTAGGTTGAACTGCTTAGGGAAAGGGCTAATCTTACTGGATTTTTGCCCTGGTTTTTCTTGTTGGGTCTTTACAAGTCTCTGAAGGATCTTACACAGCAACCTGCTTTAGTGGAAGGTGTCCCTGCCCATGGCAGGGGTTGGAACTGGATGAGCTTTAAGGTCTCTTCCACCACAAACCAATCTGGGATTCTATGGTTCAATTACTTCATTACTCCATGACAGTACTGGGATGCTGAGTTGTAAAGAGGTTGTCCTGTGGAGTGTTAGAGTAATGCTTAGAGTTATCTCCTATCTTAGAAACTGTTTATCTCATTATATTGACTTGATTTGATACTCATTTCTCATTAAGAGGAACTCTTACAGCTTTCGTGTTTTCTCTTATAGGGAAAGTCCCCACCTCCTGAGCTATTCCTTCTAATTTGTTAGAGAAATAATAAAGAATAACCAGAATTAGGGATTTCCATGCAAATATTGGGGATTTCTATGCAAATAAGTGTGTCTACGTCCAAGCATTTAAAGGGAATGTGTCTGTCTTGGATTTTATATGACTATACAAGAAAGCTGGTAAGCTCTGAAAATCCAGTCAAGCAACACTGACAATCAACCCCCCAATTTTTGATGCTCATGTTCCTGCTTTCTGACAATCTATCAAATGGTCTTTCTTGTAAGGGTTTAACTTTTATCCTCAGCATCCTCCTTATGATACTCCTTGAAGAGTCTTGCAATACAGTTGCTGTGAAGATAAGGAAGATGAGGAAAACCAAGCCATTTACAGGCAATAAGAAGAAATTCAGTCTTTTTTCACCTGGAGTAAACAAGCATATGCTGGAGCATTTGACTTGATCAAGACATGACTGATTGCTGCTGACATTACAGCGTTATTGAGGTAAGATCAGACACTGGTTTTCTTCTCCATGGAATAATGAGTAAACCAGGCAGCAGTCCGATGAGCACTGACTTGAAATTACCTGGTTTTGGTGTCATAACGTTAATAATTTTAGAGATTCAATTTTCCCATTAGATTTCATCCTGGTGATAGGGTTAGCAGGTTAGAGCCTGAATGCTAATTCTCCTCCGGAGCTGCACTGCAAGTGGGCTGCATGTTTTATAATAGCTGAGATATAAATAAGTGCAGTAACACTGCTGGGTTTATATTCACTTCATTTCATTGTTCAACATCTTTGTGGCTGCCATGGACAGTGGGATTAAGTGCACCCTCAGCAAGTTTGTGATGACACCAAGCTGTGTGGTTGGGTGGATCGCTGGAGGGAAGGAATGCCATCCAGAGGGACCTGGACACGCTTGTGAGCTGGGCTGATGCCAACCTCATGGAGTTTAACCATGCCAAGTGCAAGGTCCTACACCTGGGTCGGAGCAATCCCAGGCACAGCTACAGGTTGGGCAGAGAGGAGATTGAGAGCAGCCCTGCTGAGAAGGACTTGGGGGTGGTGGTCGATGAGAGCATGACCATGAGCCGGCTGCAGTGTGCGCTTGCAGCCCAGAAAGCAACCGTATCCTGGGCTGCATCCAAAGGAGTGTGCCCAGCAGGGCCAAGGAGCTGATCCTGCCCCTCTACTCTGCTCTCGGGAGACCTCCCCTGGAGCATTGGGTGCAGTTCTGTGGTCCTCAACATCAAAAGGACATGGAGCTGTTGGAACAAGTGCAGAGGAGGCCACGAGGATGAGCAGGGACTGGAGCATCTCCTGTATGGAGACAGGGTGGGAAAGTTGGGGCTGTTCAGCCTGGGGAAGAGAAGGCTGCGTGGAGACCTCAGAGCAGCTTCCAGTATCTGAAGGGGGCCTATAGGGATGCTGGGGAAGGACTCTTCATTAGGGACTGCAGTGACAGGACAAGGGGTAACGGGTTCAAACTGAAACAGGGGAGGTTTAGATTGGATCTAAGGAAGAAATTCTTTGCTGTGAGGGTGGTGAGGCACTGGAATGGGTTGGCCAGGGAGGTTGTGAGTGCTCCATCCCTGGCAGTGTTCAAGGGCAGGTTGGATGAAGCTTTGGGTGCCATGGTTTAGTGTGGGGTGTCCCTGCTTATGGCGGGGGAGTTGGAACTGGATGATCTTAAGGTTCTTTCCAACTCTAAATAGTCTGTTCTATTCTATTCTATTCTATTCTATTCCAAATTGTGTCTTAGGCATGGCATTATCAGCTTTTCTGTTTAAGCAGCAGAATTCCTAATGTTTTCATCTATGGATTTTATTATTTATCACTTGTCTTACATTATTTGCTTAAATATTGTGATATATAAAATAGGTATAAAATACAGCCAAAGGTGGCACAGAATTGCTAAAACACTTGTTGAATTGCCTTATTTCTTAACCTAAAGATGGACTAAACCCACAGAATTCATAAGTTAAGAAAAGACAAGGGTCTAAACCAGGATATTGGGTCCACATGCTAAAGTCGTATTTACATGAGACTTGTAACTTTTATGAGTACAGGACAAAATTGCAGACCCTGTATGTTTGAAGACCATTATAATTTATGTCACTGAATGGCTAAAAGTTGTTTTTGTGGCTTTGATGAACAACTTGAGTAACCAAGAGCATCACCACTGAGAAGGGAATCAGGAAGAGGAATGAGATCAAGCAGATAAAATGATGGAATGGAGAAAAAGTGGGAAAAGACGCACTCCCTAACTGGCTATGGCTACTGGTTTCTGAGGGCATAGAGTCCTGAATACCTAACCTTGAGCAGAACTGCACTTTGGGGTTTTTTCATACCTTTTTGCTTGGGAATGGGACAAGCGAGAGGTTACAATTTGCCTTGGAATTTTATTTCTTTATTTTTAAATGTGGAACCTGTACCTGCCTCTGTGCTTTTAGTTTGGATTTTCATGCTATGAAAAATAGCTGGTTATTTCCTGTATTGCTGCAGTAATTCTTATGTCACAGGGATGTGAACAATCAGTAGCTCCAACAATAGCTTTCAAATCCAGCTTCCAACCTTACATGATTTACTCTGCCTACTCTGCTTTCCCAGAAGTGAGGTACCTTACTGAAATGGGGTTTCAAGTTTCCTATGTTACTTTATAAAGTCCCTAAGCCTTTTGTCAGTAAGACCTGCTGCTAACAGTACTTTGAGATGGTGAGAATGGAGGAGGGAAAGCAGTGCTGCTGGTCATGTTTGGCCTAATGATGCCCAGTCACATTAACTGATACATTTGCCCCAACAGGGTCAGTATTAATGCTTGGTCAGTGCCTGTGGTAAGGTCTGTGACCTTTCCATAGGAGTTTTCAGATGGAAATGACCCCTTGGAGCCCCCTGAGGTTATTAACATAAAACTAAGCAGAACTGCCCTTCCCAGCGGGATGCAGACCCCATTTTTTTAGCTAAGTGGTTTTGCCAGCTGCTTTTAAAGGTCCTGACACTGCAGGACCTTCTATCAGTTGTGTGGGAAGCTGGCAGAATCTCTCAGGAAGGGGGTGGCTGTGATTCCTGTTTCCACCATTGCCCGGTCCCACTTGCTCCAGTGCTGGGCTTTAGTCCCCTGAAACTGGGATGCTCAGGGACGCGCTCTGCTGTCCACCCTTTGGATTTGCTGGGAGAGTGTCCAGAAGCTGCATAACCCTTGAGCAGGACAGTTAAATGTACCAGCTCGGGCTTTAGACACACGAGATCCACAAGCTTGCTGTGAAGTTGTAGAAGCAAATGCAGTAGTTGCCTTAAAGTGCCCACCTGGAACCGTGTTGTAGCATGGATCCTTTGAATTAAATCTGTGTTTCACTTGACAACATATAGAATCCCAGCCTGGTTTGGGTTGGAAGAGACCTTAAAGCTCATCCAGCTCCAACCCCTGCCACAGGCAGGGACACCTTCCACTAGAGAAGGTTGCTCGAATACATCTGAATATCTTCATTCTCCCCTTCTACAGAAGATGCAAGTTGGCAGAAATTATCATCATTTGGGACTTTTTGAGATAAAACCACTGAATTTTCTGAATGGAGGCTCGAAGTCTTGCGTTCAGGAGCTTAAGCTCTGAATATTCCATTATTTCTTTGTTTTAAAACTGTGTGCGGGGACAGCACCAAACTGCTGGCAAAGCCTTTGGGACCTGGTGCTGAGAAACCTGCCCTTGGCTCCAGGTTACCTTTGAGAAACAAAATCTTCTGAGGCTTCTGTAAGTATAGATATATTTTTCTATCTAAACTCCCAAAACTGCTTGAACCAAGTTCAGACCTGCAGAAAACCCCCAAGCCTGATTCAGCTCTGTGTCGTACCGCAGCAGATGGAGCAGCTCGCTGTCAGCAGGGGTCAAAGTCAATTGCAGTGGGGGCCTCAGCAGGAGCAGTGATACAGGAGGTAGGAGAATGCTTCGTACAGCTGGGAAATCTTTGTGCATCCTCAGGTGACCTTAACTTTTTATTCTCTGCTATTTGGGAGGCAGCAGAGACTTCTCTTCAGAGCACTTCTGCTGTGCCCATGCAGGGTGAGCAGCATCGCTCCTGCTAGAGCAGCATCCTTGTCATGACAGTGCCAGCTCATGGGCTTTGCAGTCTGTGCACGTTCACCCTGAACGGGTAACGAGATCTTCATGTCTTCTGCAGGAGGAAGCTGTTCCTCACAACTTTCTCCCTTCAGGGCACCTTCTGCATTGCTCCCACTCCCAATTATTCTTTCCCTTAAAATATCTAGGCATCAGCAACTCAGCGGCTTGAATGAAGTCAGTGATTTAAGCTTGCAGACATCTCTGCATTGAAGTGAAGATGTACAAGATGACTGTATCTGACACAATGAAGGAACATGCTGATTGTAGCCTGAGCAGCAGAAGGCTGGAAACAGTCACCCTTCATTTCTACTAGGTCTTCATGTGCTGGTTACAGCCCAGCCTTACCTGGAACCAGGCATAGGATGACTCCTCCCCTTCATCAGATGCTGTCCAAGCTGATCACACACCAGACATCACTATGGTTAAAGAATGGTGCTAGTTAGTCTGATTCTTTGCTCATGTGCCTGGTCATGAGCAGATTTTCAGCCCCCTGCACTCCTGTGCCATACAGCTCATCTTTCCATATCAACCATTTCCCTGTTTTCCTGAGGTGCTGAGTTAATTCTTTTCTAATGAGCCTGCTCTTCCCAAGGCTTAGAGCTGGGCTGCCTTGTCAGAAGGAGAAAGATAAGCATGATGCTTTTTATATGTATCTGAAGGATCTAACATGGTAAAACAGGTTCCTGACTCTTCAGAAGCATTGGTAGGTCCCCTCTGGTTCGAATCACAAGTACAAAGCCAGGTGCTTCTTCGCTCCATGGCACATCCAGGATTCCTGCGCACTTCCAAGTACTTTAGTCAGTGTTTAATGTTAAGTGAAAGCAAACCCAAAGATTTGTCTTTGTTTTCCTTTCTCTGTGTCTTTGCTGCTGGAATTACCCAGTCTTTGATTTTCAGGGAAGTTTTGCATTCTCCATCTCATTTTATTGTGAGCATTCATCAGCTCTTACTGAGCGTAAGCAGGTTTCTCTTCTGGTTTGCCAGGTTTTTGTTTCCTTGGTGCTGATTGTGTTTTCACAGCATACCTTACCACTTGCCCTCTAGTTATATTTTTAGGGGATTGTCACATATTTCACACTAACGTTTTTTCTCTGTTGCTTAGAGAAAGGTTAAGAACGCTCTTGATTACTCATGGAGTTCTTTTTTTGTTAGAGCACTGCTGAATTAAACGCATATGATTTGTTGCATGGCTTGAGTTTCAGATGCGTACACTAAATTATTTCTCTATGTTTAGTTGAAGCTAGGAATCGTCTAGAGGGTAAATATAGATGTAAATTACCTGTATTGAGAAAACTTCCGAGGTTTTCTCTTTACAGAAGATGTATTTGGAAATACATCAACGAAAAGACCAAAATCTTTCCAGGTTTAGAAAGCATTTCAGATTTAGGGATTGCATTTTGCTGTTGAATCAGGAGTTACAAATTGACCAGTGTTGTGTAGAAAGAATGGTACCTGGCATCCAGCTGCTGAAGGGAAAGGCAGAATCCCCTTAGAAATAAGGGTGGGAATTAGTTATGTTTTAATTGTATTAAGTTAGAGCATGTACTTTGGTCCCCGTTCTTCTTTCATATATTTATATTTGTCAGGCTAGTCGGGGGATATATTTACATCCAGTTACTTTGTGACTTCTTTTCTTTGCCTTTACTAATGTGCCTTTGTTGTTAAACTGAACTCTGCTTATAAACCCCAACACAACAAATGAGAAGGTATTTAGTGCACTGCAAAAACTCAGCTCCCAAGACAGAATGAGTAGGGGGATGCTGTTTTTGGGTCTATGGGAGTTAGAAGCCAGACCCGTTTGGCTTTCTGGGAATGCAGATGATGGTGTATGATCCAGATCAGTCAGTGCCAAACAAAAATATTCCAGACACTCTCTGAGAGATAATGATCCATATCCAAGCAACACACAGCACGTGGCTAAATAGGAGCCTGGCCTCAATTTGCTGCAAAACGCGAGGAGCTAAATTATTTTGGTGGTGATTAAAACTCAGTGTCGGTATTAGCTGATAGAGTAATGGACTGCGGGCATCCCTGGGGGAAGGAGGTGCTGACCTTGCTCTGGAAAGTTAAAATTCCAGACACATTTGCATGTGTGGTTTTTAGTCTGGTTATATTTTTTCTCTAGCCCTGCTTTGGTATAGTTTGATGACGTGGGCTTTCAAAATGTATAATAGAAGGATTGGTTTTAGTTCAAGGAAAACTTTGGTAAGTCAGTAAGGTTGGACCTTATTCCTTCTGTGAGCTTGTAAGGTGGGGGCTGGTGCTGCTCAGGTTTGTCACAGCACCATGAGGAAAGGAACCTCCTGTCTCCAGCTCACGTCACCTCCAGGGAAAACGTTTTGCTGTTCCAGGGGCTTCCAGGATGAGTGATGGGTTAGGCGGTCTCATGCTTGTTATTAAGTACCTCAAGCTTTGTTTCCCCCAGCTCCTGGCATGCCTGTGCCCTTCCAATGCCTTCCTTGAGCACTGCTATCATTCAGTAACAGATTGCCACTTTATTCCACCTGGGCTCCTGTAAGTCCCACACCAGGGTTGTCCCTAGCGATGAGGCACCCCATGGGAGAATTGTCCATCCTGCCCTTGACCCTGCCACTGGAACTCCAGCTGAACACCCCTCAGTATCAGCTTGAGCCCTGGCTCTGCAGGTGCGCGTGTGTGTGGGGAGCGGTCCAGGTCCAAGCCCTGGCTCCTGCTGGGAATGGCAGCCATGCCAGGGTGATGGATGATGCTGTGGGATGTGCCCCAGCTGTCTTGCTCTGAGGTGGCTCAAACCTCACAGAAGCCCCAGGTACAATAAAATAGGCCTCCAAAAAGGTAATTAATCCTTTTCCAGTTAATGAAGGATACTGCATGTTCTATGCATTGTTTTATGAATTAAAAGAGCCCTTGTGAGAGTAAAGTGAGGAATTCTCCATGTGCCGCTCCTTTTGCTCGCTTATTTAAGGGCTGGTTTGTTGTTATATTTTGATGAGTTGCCATTGTTCTCTGTTTACTTTCACCTAAAAATACATCCTTGCTCTGCTGTAGCAATTTCCAGGTTCCTTAATTTGTTTTCTTTGAAGTGTGTTTCCAGCAGGCACATAGTCCAGCATAATGGTGGTACAGAACTTGTTATTTAGCAACCAATTAAAATGAAAATAGGCGTGATTTAAATAGATGGAAATGCCCCTCAATACTATTTTTAAAGACTAAGGGCAATGCTGTGCTTGTGCCATGCACTGTTGAATGCAAAATAAACAGAGATGTTCAGATTAGTTTAGATGATGCTTTCAGCCCTTCCTGGGGTTTTCCAGCGCAGAAAAACTTTGCTGTGATAAGATTTATCAAAGGAATTGTGAATCTCTTTGATACAAAGCGATATTTATTTCACCGCAGCCTTGCTTTTCCATGAGCTGATGTAAGTCTTTTTCTCTTTTGTTGAACTCTTGCTTTGACAGAAAGTCAGTGGTAAGAAATGGAGCAAAGCAGCACCCAGGATACTGTCAGTTGTGTGGCTGCTGGCTCCCCTGGCCAATGGCACTTGATAGGGCTGGGTTACTCAGTAACTCCCGGTGGGCAAAACTTGGAATCATGGAATCCCAAAGTGGTTTAGGTTGAAGGGAGCTTAAAGCTTATCCAGTTCCAAAGCCATGGGCAGGGACACCTTCAACTAGAGCAGATTGCTCAAATATATGTTCTAGTTCTCTCATTCTCTTATTGTTGACCAAGGGATGCAAACCAGATGTGAATCCTCTTGCCTCGGAGCAGAGGCAGAAACTTGGATCTTCCCTGTTCCAGCTGAGTTTCTTGCATTGCTGTATTATTGATGTTTGTGGCCAATGCAGATTTTGTTCTGATTTTGAAGGGTTTTGCTTTCCCGAAACACTTCTGCAAGTCTGTTTCTCTCTTCTGATGGGTTTATTTCTTTTGAATTTATTTTCAATTCCTTGCGAGAGGAAATCCTGTGTCCTGCCCGTTCCTCTAACCAGCTTATTTCTGTCTCGCTTTCTTCATAACTGGCTATGTTTTCCTTCTCAGTTTCCTACTGTTGCTTCCTCCCCAACCATCCTGCAGCCCTTGATGCACTGCTTTGCCCTTTGCAGCACTTTCTGAGTTATAAAGGTTTTTATTCTTAATACCTCTGCATATCACATGAGCAAAAATGTGTTTTCCCCCTCTCCCAGTTTCTAGCAGGCCGTGACTCTCCTGTGTGCCGTGTGTTTCTCCAGTTTAAACCTTTTTTCCTCTAGTGTATCCTCCTGTGGGATGGAGGAGAAGAGGTATTTATAGCACCTGCTCTGATTTCTAGCTGTGGGTGCCAATGGCAGATCCCTCTAGAATACACTACAGGAGGAGTGTAGCTGAGGGTAGTTAGGACGCTGTCTTCATTGCTGTAACTGTGTAAATATACAATCAGGGAGGTGATTGTCTTTCCCTTGCAGCATAAGCAGACCTGTGTGTTCAGAGCAGGAGGATGCCTCCCATGGAGATTTCCATGTGGAGTTTCCCTCTGCTTCACTGAAGAAGGGGTGTACAAGCCCTGTAGTGATGAATGCTGGAAATCTCCCCAGGAATAACCTGTGCCCATCAACATTTCCCACGGGAATCCTTCTACAAAGGAAGTCTCTGTCTTCTTTGTAGCCATCCCTTAAATACTGTAACATGGTGCTAAGGTCTTCCTGGAGCTTCTTATTCAGGCTGAACAGTCCCAGCTCTCTCAGCCTTTCCTCACATGGCAGGCTTCCTACTCCTTTAAATTCTATTTTGCAGTTACTCACTTGAGGGGCTTGAGTTGAGATCAGGGTTTGAGCTATGCGAGCGTTGCACAGGACGCACTGGGGCTGGTCTTGTGCTTGGCATCCCCTCTCCCACAAGGAAGAAGTTTGACCCACTCTGTGATACGTACTTTATTGAACCATGACAGTTGTATAAATTCAGTTTCATGACCTGTGGTATTTAATCTCATTAAATAACTACTTTAGGAGCCCGCTCCCTGGTGTAAGAGGATTAGGCTGTTCCAGATATTGTTTGTACGGCACCATGGAATTAGCTTAACATGAGTTTTATTGAATTTTTTCCTAACTTATCTTTGGAAAGCAGTGAAGTGGAATTCATTGCTGAGGAGCCTGTCGAGTCACAGCAATATTGTGTGCTGCAGGTCTTTGTTTTCCCATGGATCCTCTGGTTGGGCTCTAGATGAAGAGCCTCACAGTGAGCAACAGCCCTTCAGGGTCTGGAATGTAGGGCCAGGCCAAGGGGAATGGCTTGAACCTGCCTGAACAGGGCAGACTGAGCTGAGCTCTCAGGCAGAAGCTGTTCCCTGTTTGCAGGTGCTGAGGCGCTGGCCCAGGGTGATGGCCCAGAGAAGCTGTGGCTGCCCCATCCCTGGCAGTGCTCAAGGCCAGGTTGGACACAGGGGCTTGGAGCAAGCTGCTCCAGTGGAAGGGGTCCCTGCCTGTGGCAGGGGTTGGAGCTGGAGGGGCTTTAAGTTCCCTTCCAACACAAACCAGGCTGGGATCCTGTGATTTTGACACTTCTTTCACAGAAAGCATGCACAAGGTGTATAGAAAGAGAGAGACATGGAGGGACAAAGGCATTCAGGTGGGCAAAGCCAATGAAAGCTGGTCAGGAGTCTGACCAGGCAGAGCCTTGGATCCATCCAAGCACTGATGTGGTGGCTGGGCTGACATGGAGCAGGAGCTGCTCACCCAGTGCCTGCTGTGTCAGGCAGGAGCATCTGTGATCCCTATGAGCAGTGAGGGAGGAGGAGTGGGAGAGAAGTGCTTATTTCTTCTTCTCTCCAAATATTCAACTGTTTTCCCTGTAAAAAGCAAACTGTGCATTAAAGAGGCAGCATCAATCTGTTAAAAGAAAGATGTTTTAAAGGAACCCACAGGAAAGCAGCATAAAATAGAGACACTGAGGTTTTAAATTTCCTTATGCTTGTCATTATTTTTTGCATTTCTTTCTATCTAAAGAGGTTGAAACTTCTACCAGTGTAGTACTGGCATAATACAGCAAAATCAAACTGTTTCAACAAATCATTGCTACAGAAGATCTAAAAGCAGAGAATGAAGCAGCTCCATGTCATGGAATTGCAGTTTGTAAGTGCAGAATAAAAGCTAAATATTCTATTCCTTTACTTCTTCACCTGAAGCTGCTTTTGAGGCAAAAAGCAGGACACTAAAAAATTCCTGCATGTCTCTAAACTCAACTGCTTCTTTCTATTTCTGGGCAACTCGCGAGGTTGCTTAATTAAGCATAGAAATAAGGCTGGGGAATGGAAGAGGCAGCAGCATGGAAAAAACCCAGCTTTCTGTAGGTTGCAGCCCTTGTATTTGTTTTCCCAGGTTGCTCAGCTTTTCAGTAGCCAGGGACACTTTAGTGTAGCATGGCTGGGTTTGTTGGTTGAAGGTAAGTTTAAATTTAACCTTGAAATGAAGACCATTTATTAATCAAATTAATCTGTGAATTAATAAAAATCAAAATTAAGTGTCCTAGGTTGGACACCAACTGTCCAGAATTACCCCGTGGGTTGTGCTCACAGTTTGGCCTTCTGATGTTTTTTATACTGGTTACAAAAGCCTCTTCCCTAGCCTACAGAGAACCCAAACCAACTGAGTTCTACTGAACTCAGAGTCCAGAAAGCAACCGTATCCTGGGCTGCATCCAAAGGAGCGGGACCAGCAGGGCCAAGGAGCTG
>NDXB01000756.1:1234-13610 GCA_002631895.1 Agapornis roseicollis
ATTTTTTTTTTTTTTTTTTTTTTTGTACTTCAATTACAAGGACAAGCCCTGGTGAAATGATGTGCTCTCGGTGCAGCTACAGAGGCATATTTAAGCTCTCTGGAAGTAAAAAGAGAGTTCAGCTCATAAGAGACAAAATGTAAAAAGGGGAGGAGTGGGGGATGAAGAGATTGTGAGCTTTTTGCAGGCTTCCACTTTTGCTAGGTCAGGGTGAAAAATGTGGACCAATTTGACACAGAATTGCCCTAGAAGTGCAAGGGACATGACAAAAGAAGTGATAAGACTGCCTGGGGCTTTAACTTACAAGCCAGCAAATTATATGGGTTTTATGTGACTCTTTACTCCGTCATTCAATGAAACAAGGAGTATTACTTATCATGGGCACTGCAGAAGCCCATGGTACATATGCAAGGTCTGAGATAAGAACACTTTTACAAAGAAGCATGTTCACTAATGTCTCCATTCACCACCAGATTAGGTCTCCTTGGGTGTCAGCTTCAGAAGCTGCCACAGTTCAGCACCCACCAAGACTAATATCCATGCAGTAGACATTATCTGCTATCTGGTATAATGGACCAACATTTCTACCCTGCCACCATCTTTCCCTCATGGGGAGGACCCCCCACCCTCCATCCTCTCCTTCTTCTCGCCTCCTCCCCTGGCACATACAGTGAGCTCCTCAATTCAGTTGTCTTCCAACAGCAGAGTTGGGACCCCTGGCTGTGGCAAGAGCACTTTGGGCTCACCTAGAGATGAGCCTTCTATTTCTCCTGTCAATCCAGAGTTCATTGGTGTCATAGAGGACCACAGCCTTTCCATTACAACATTTTATCACACACACATCCCCTCCCTGCCCCTCTGCCTGCTTCAGTACACCACCAGCAAGAAACCAGCTACTACTGCAAGTCTTAGTAAGCACACTTTTATGAAGTTTAAAAAAAAAAAAAAAAAAAAAAAAAAAAAAAAAAAAAAAAAAAAAAAAAAAAAAAACAACACAAAAAACCACAAAAAACACAAACCAAAAAGGAATCACAAAAACCCCACAAACAAACAAAAAAACCCAACCAACCAACCAAACAAAAAAAGACCCACCACACCTAAAATGATAGAAGAATGGATGCGCTTGAATTATAACGTCAAATAATGAGCAGATCATCTTGTGAATCTTTAATGGATGTTTTAAAAAGCTCATAAACTTTTGGGTGAGATTACAGAGGCTCTGAACCTATCAAACACAGCTCAGTTGTTTTAAAAAGACAAACTCACAACTGCAGACAAGGGAGTTTTACATCTGTGGAGGGGAAACTATGGGAAGCCCTCCTGAGGGAGGCAGGGCAAGACAGAGGGAGGGTGTGATTAAGGACAGCAGCATGGCTCTTAGCATGCTGGATTGTTTTTAACTAATCCCCTGCATTCTTTGAAGATATTACTGTTACAGTAGATAAGGGAAATTCGGTAGATGTAATATAGTTAAATTTTCAAAAAGACATTCAACAAGATTTCACCGTGCGGATTAACATCCAAGATAAATGTACACAACTGGCTTAGTAATAGAAGGCTTCATGTCACACTAGGTCCAACTTGCTGGACTGGGGGTATATTTTCTAGCTACACTGGGTAAGTTTAAAAGGTAGATCCAGCCTTGTCTAGACCTTGCAAGACTTACAGTTCACTGACTGCCCCTGTAATCAGAACACAGCCACTAACCACCTGCAAACACAGCACTCTTTGGCTGAGATTTCAGGTGCTGGGGAAAAATGCAACATGAGCAACCAAAGGCTACATAAGTATTTTAACCTTCGTTTCTCACAATAATTTATATTCTCAAAGGAAAACCTTAAAAATCTGAAGACATATCAAATGCCAACCCATCCTGAAAAGATTTGAGTTGGGTTAAGCAGAGCAATGCAGCACAACTCTGGCTAAACAGAGAAGCAAGCAAGGAGGTCTGTAGCAGCTCCCAACTTCCAAAGTTGCTCCTTGAAGACCACAGTAAGGGCATGGTAACAGATATGAAGAATTTCAGTGATGAGTGATTTTCATAAAGACACAAGGCAAGTTCCCATCAGAAGTCAAACAAGCACACAGCAATCATTTAGCCTTCCTCCCCATAGCATACATACTACTCAATGCATTTTCCCTGCCCTTGCATGGAGCACAGTAAATGCTGGATGAAAGACTTTTTAAGGAATCATGGAGCACAGTAACCGCTGGCCAAAGGACTTTTTGTCTCTTTTCTGACTAAATACCTCAGATGACAGATAATTCAGCCCGCTTTCTTGTAAGATGTAACAAAGGCTTATACTTATTGTTAAATAAAACAGTGATTGTAGCGTCACCATCGAATCTCAGAAATTAAGCAGTATCACCCTGAAATCTTCCACACTACTATGATCTACTCCATCCTATGACTCATTCTCTATTTCATCAGTAAGTCATTTTAGTTTTTAAATTACAGAGGCTTCTGCCTTCCCCCAAAGAAAAGAAAAAACAAACAAAACCTTCAAGGTAACTGTGCTCATCTTTATCTGCCAGTTGCAATCTCTGCACTACCTAGAAATATGTAATAAGCATTTTTGCAAATAAAACTCAGCTGCTTGAGAGTTTAGAAAGGAAATTTAGAGATGATACAGCCAAAGAAATATTTTTAAACTAAAGTTAGTATCCTTATTTTTTTCCCATCATCAACCCAAGAAAAATTAGTATGATGACATCTGGCCTCACTGAGAAAGTAAACAGAAAAGGAACGGATGAAATCAGCCAGTGCTTTCTACTTTCTGATGCCAACTACTGACTTATTTTGGGTTTTTTGAAAAGTATTAAACCAAGATCAAGGCTTACGCCACTGCGAGATGAATACAGTGAGCCTGACTTGGTCATTTTTGCGAATTACTGTGCAAACACAGCTAGGGTGTTTTACTTGGAATTTGTTCCTGTAAAAGTTGCTCAGAGAGGGGAAACCTGCAATTCACAAAATCTCACTGCTGAAATAATTTTGCTGAAGCTCTGTTACATATTGGGGGGAGGGAATGGGATTCTTGTCTTTCTAAATGCTCCAGATATGAGAATTTTGGAACTAGATGATCTTAAGGTCCTTTCCAACCCTAACTATTCTACAATTCTATGATTTTTAGGAAAGAAGACAGAGTTAGAGGCTAGCGAGCACATTTTTTAAAGAAAAGAATTGCAGAGAAAATAATAATAATTTAAAAAAGCGTTATTAAGGACACTGTAAACCAAATGAAACGCTGAACACTGGTTTGGAGAGCTCAGCCAGCTCTGTGCCGTGCGGCCACCACAGCCCCCTCTTCACATTAGTGCCAACAGGTCTGAAGACTAACAGGTAACAAGTACCATGACAAAAAAATAGCAATTGTAAAATCTCGTCATCTGGCCTTTCTCTCACATCTAGTTACTTGCATCTCCCTTTTCAATGGCTTGAACATGCTTCGTGGTCTCTTTACCCAGTCTGTCTCACCTGAAACCTCAACGGAAGGTTGGTGAGTTCAGCAGAGCAGGATTTTTGCACTTATCTTTGGACAAAACAAGAGAGACTCTGCACTTGTGTTGTGATTCAAAGATTCTCATTAGTGGCTGTTGCATGTCCACGTATGTTTCTAAGGAAGAGAGAACCCGAAGCAGCTCCTCCTCATCCTATCCTGGATGGGAGAGTAACAAAGGCTGCAGATACACCTGAGAGATCCAAACAACCCTATCATAGAATCATAGAATAGAATCACAGAATAGTTAGGGTTGGAAAGGACCTTAAGATCATCTAGTTCCAACACCCCTGCCATAAGCAGGGACACCTCACACTAAACCATGCCACCCAAGGCTTCATCCAACCTGGCCTTAAATACTGACAGGGATGAAGCACTCACAGCTTCCTTAGGCAACTGATTCCAGTGCCTCACCACCCTAACAGGAAAGAATTTCTTCCTTATATCCAATCTAAACCTCTCGTGTTTAAGTCTGAACCCTTTACCCGTTGTCCTGTCACTACAGTCCCTAATGAAGGGTCCCTCCCCAGCATCCCTATAGCTCCCTTCAGATACTGGAAGGCTGCTATGAGGTCTCCACACAGCCTTCTCTTCCCCAGGCTGAACAGCCCCAACTTTCTCAGCCTGTCTTCATACAGGAGATGCTCCAGTCCCCTGATCAACCTCGTGGCCTCCTCTGGACTTGTTCCAACAGCTCCATGTCCTTTTTATGTTGAGGACACCAGAACTGCACACAATACTCCAGGTGAGGTCTCAAAAGTGCAGAGTAGAGGGGCAGGATCACCTCCTTTGACCTACTGGTCACGCTCCTTTTGATGCAGCCCAGGATACGGTTGGCTTTCTGGGCTGCAAGCGCACACTGAAGCTGGCTCATGTTCATTTTCTCATCACCCACCACCCCCAAGTGCTACTCTGCAGGGCTGCTCTGAATCTCCTTTTTGCCCAACCTGTAGCTGTGCCTGGGATTGCTCTGACCCAGGTGTAGGACCTTGCACTTGTCATGGTTAAACTTCATGAGGCTGACATCAGCGTGTCAAGGTCCGCTATCTAGTCCCTTCAACTGACTAATGCTATCATTTGAACAGCTGGATTTATTGACTTTGCAAAATCAATAGCTATTTTTATTAATCATCTTTAGATAGCATGATGCTCCTACTATATCTCTTTCAGTGACTAATACAATAAATTTCCCCTTTTGATGTTCCCTGACATTTGAGCAAATTAAATGGAGCATTAAATATGATCCTCTTTGGGACAAAAGTGGGCAGAATCATTTGTGACTACTTTATTAACTGTTATGAGAATACTGGCAGCACCTTCAAAAATGTTGTTCAGCATGCAGTATTTATTATTATTTAAATTTTTCAAAGCAGTGCTATATTACTATGGATCAAATGGTTTTAGTTTTGTGAAATGGAAATATTTTCATATTTACTTTTATTTTGAAGATAATACCAGCTGAGGAACCAGAGTCCATCCTTGCTATCTGCATTATAGGAAATATTTATAAAATATGCTTTGCTCTTAAACTAGATGATATTGCTTAAAAAGTTCACATACATGTGATTTTGCAGTGCAATTGTTAAACTGATCTTTTTAAAATGTTATTGCATACGAATTAATTTTTTTTATTCTGAAAAACTAAACACCAATTTACACACTTTGTCAAAAGAAGAAATGGTTAAATGGTTAAATACTATGACTTGGAAAACTTTGGGGGGATTTGGTAGAATGGGGATCCCTGACCCCTGAACCAATCCCATGAAGGTCTGCAGGGATCCTGGTTCACTTTCAATGTACAGTCACAACTGCCCTCAATGTATTTTATACTGCTACTCATAGCATCTGCATTTCCAAAACACAGGGCAAAACCACAAAACAATAACAAATTACACCACTTAGACATTCACTTTACACCATCTTACAGGGGAGGTGCTCCAGGAGGAGGAGTGGTAAGAAGTAAACTACAGAGCCTCTGCTGTGGGTCAGGGCACCAGAAGTAATACTTAGCTATTTCTTCCGATTAACTGTTTATCAATTTTTGCACAAAACACCCATTCAGCACCTAGATGTGCCTAGATTATGTTTTGATATGAGCTTAATGTTACACAGCTTTTTTCTACTTCCACCAAAATTGAAAGTAAAATTCCCATCATCTCCCAGAGAAGCACAAGTCCTTTCATAACAGCTAACTGCTTCTGCCGGGCAAACATTGAAGTTTCAGATTAAGAAGATAAGAACCAATTGACATAAAATAAGAACTGTCCTGAATTTTATTCCCAGGCTCAGAAAAAACCGAGACACAAACTTACGATTGAATCTGGAGTATAAAAAGAAATTACAGCTGACCTCCTCCTAGACAAACTGCCTCCATTGCAGAAGCAATACTGAATGTTAACACAGAACCCAGCTTGAGCTAATTAGCCTGCAAAGAAAGTAATTAACCCCAAATGGGCATTGTCTTAATACAACTGTGCCATCTTCAATGTCCAAGAGGCACAAAATCAGAGCGGGCAGTAGATTTTTGAGCCAGGAGGTAGATTTTGCCCCTAAAAGGCTCCAGTGGGACAGGGCTGGGCATCTCTGGGGTGGCACAGGTCACTGGTGGCACTGACCCTGCTCCTGCAGGGCTGGATCACTGCCCAAAAGCTGCAGCAAAAAAGGCTACATCATGTGTGTTTACTGTGTCCTGGGGAGAACACAGGCACAGTTAAATTCTCTGTATTTCCCTGCCAGCTTGCACAATGGCTTCCTCCATTTCATTGACCTTCTAGAACCCTGGATCCTCCTCCAGTTCTCAAATTCTTTTGCTCTAGACTGCAATTTTTTACTTTTTACTCCCCTCCTCCCCCCCCCTTTCTTTACCCAGCTACCTTCTCTTCATCCTCTTGTTCATCTACTTAACTCAGCACCTGAATTTTTAAATCTCAACCTCTCCAGGGGCCTCCCTCAACATTTTTCCCTTGGCCACCTACAAGGGAATAATTTCTTTTGGTTGTGACAAAAGTGACAGCAATAGCATTAATACACTACTAGCCCTTCTCAGGCAGCTTTGACTTGTGCAATTTGGAAGTGTAAAAATAAAATACAATCACTAAAGTGGGAGAAGGACTGAGGCTGCTTCCCCAGTGGCAGGGGAGAAGATCAAGCCCAGGAGAAGGCTGGGGAAAGCATCCACCTGTTTTCCAGGCTCTCCTTCCTTCACCAGTTATTTATTTGTCATGTACACTGGAACTGGAGGGTCCTATGCTCAAATTTCATGCACTCTTCCTAATAATATTACTCTTTGCTGTCTCAGCTTTGATTAAAATTGTCTGGGTGGAAGTAAAAAGATGTGTCAGTGGTATGTGTTAGTGACAAGTTCTTAAAGCTGGTCTTGAAATTAATTTAGCAGTGGAGCACTACCAGAAGGTTTGAACTGGAAAACATGATGCTACAGTGTCTAGTTCACAGCTGAAGGACATGTGCAGAGTCACTGCCAAACCCATGATGCCAAATAGTATTTCTGCTGTGTTCAATAGGAGCTGGACCAGGTCTCCACCAACAGCAGCTACTCCAGAGGGGTGGGCATATAGGTGATCTGTTTTAAGTGACAAGTTTGATGATCACCAATAAAGAATACTGCATATGTGGGTTTTGTATAATTTTCTAACTTTTCATTTCCCGGCCTGTATGTGTAAAAATAAATATTAAATTATACATATTAAAAACTTAATATTTTTTCTTAACCACAGTCAATTGAGCCAAGAAACTACCAAAAGGTCTGATTTAATCCATGAAAACATGAACTTCTGAAAAAACAAGATCAACAGCACATTCTTTACCATACTCAGTAGTATGTTGTACTAACAGCACACTTCAATCACAATATTTTGTCTTCAAGTCAATGCCACTGCAGAAAATCCACCTTTTTGTTCCCCTTTTCTCTTGACTGATGCAATTCTCTGCTGTAAGCTAGCCACTAGTACAATTTAATTAATAATTGTGGCACAAAATGGAAATCACAGTTCTAATACAGCATTGCTGAGCTTCATGAGGAGATAAAACACACCCGTGGTCTGAAGTACTCTTGGTACAGAGCATCCCTCTTCTCTCAGTCCCAAAACCACAGAATATCACATCAAATCCAGGACACTGTCCTGGGCACCAGTAAGGTGCTAAACAGTTTTTCTACATGTTCATATTCCACACTGATGAAACATTATTCCAAGAAACAGCCATAATAAATGATTTCCCAGGTTTCATTACTTATTGAGAAAAACAGTGAAGCAAAAGGCACCCCAGGTTAATATGATTAGATACATAGGTCTCATCATTTCTTAATAAGAGCAAAGTTACTTTATCTAAGTCTTTCCTTTGGTGTTTTTTTTATTTTTTATTATCCCCTTCATAATGCAATTTAAAATATGGTATTTAGATGCCAATGTTAAGCTAATAAAATAACACATTAAACCCTCTATTCTCACCTGCTCTGTTTTCATCATTAGGACGGTGTTTTCTTGATAAGCAGCCTGCCCGTTATTCCAGGGAACCATCCTCTCCTTTTTGCCTAGCTTTGAATTATGTTAAATCAGCAGAAGATGGATTTTGTTTTCCAGGAAACAACAAAAGGGATGGTCCTTCCTCAGCACCTGAAATACCCATGCCATGAGCTAAGTGGAACCAGGGATGCTCTGAACAGGCCCTTGCGCTGGGTAAGGGGAAACAGCAGCCACATCCAGTACTTCAAAGAGGTGAAAAGCGATTTGACATGCCTAAGTGTTTTTTGTTTCTTGATAACTTTTAATGTTTTAGTATTTGGGGGAGTGAGGGGAGGGTGGGGAAGGGGGGAGAGGAAGTCATGAACAAGAACCCATTTCTGCCTCTTAGAACAGAATGAGGTAAAAGACTTGAGGATCTTCATAATATCACAAGAGTCACTGAAATTAGCTTTCGGCAATAAGCCAGGTCATGTCACCAGGCTCCTTTTAGACAATCTAAAGATTAAAGGCTCTATTCCTGGAGGGTTCCTGTGGCATTTACTCAGGGATTTTTATCAAGCTTTAAGTGATGGGCTACCTAACACACCTCTTCCAACCCTAACAGCTACAGGAATTTGGTGTCTCTCAACATGGATTTCTTGCTGTACTGTAGAATATTTGGCAAACATCTTGAGACTGTAACAGTCAAAGGCAGGAGATAAAATGAAAGAAGGGGAGAAAAGTGGCCAAAGATTCAGAGCAAACAGATACAAAATCAAAAGATATATGTATACAAAACAAGTATGTATGTTAAACCCACAGGTTTAATTGTGGCACCACAATTTCCAGTGCCAGAATAACAGTCAGTGTGGCTGGTTTACTATGGTCCATGCCCATGAGATGCCCCATGGGCAGTCAGACCCCAGCACTGAAACACCAATGCCAGAGTCACCACAACAAATGCAACCTACAACAAAATGCTTCATGCAAAAGGCTGGATATGGTGCAGCTAGAGTAAATACAGGACTATGTTCAGAGATCCCCAACACCATGAAACTTCACAAATTCCAAATGAAAGAAGGAAAAAAAAATAAAATAAAAGAAGCTGTGTCATAACAAATAACTTCAAGAAGAGCAGCAAAGAAGGAAAAACCAAATTTCTGCTGAGCTTCATGTAATCATAGAAGGAGAATGAGGGTAAGGAGAGGGAGTGTCACCCTACCTCTCCCCCACATTCAGCTCTGGCTGCATAATATAATTGTGAGGGTTTTTAGTAGCCCTATAAGTTTGTGCAGAGGATGACATTTTGGTGATTCTACTGAACATACCAAAATTCCCTTATTCTCTATAAAATGCAGTAGACTTGCAGCACTAGTCCTGGCTCCCATGAGGTTCAACCTAGACAGCAACTAGGAGCTCTTCCAAAAGCAGAGAGCAAATGTTGTGATTTACCAGGATGTGTCAGCCCATGCCCCTGTCTGCAAGGGATTCTCATGAGCTCCTTCCTGGTGTCTTTGTGGGAGATTGCTCATGCCTGTTTAAGACTGTAAGATGCACCTCAGTGTGTAACCATGATGCAGGACTAAGCTGAACCATATTGAGTAAAGAATGACGATGGCATCTGCATTACCTCTGGCAGTGTTGCTTCCATGCAAGAAGCTATCTAGCTCCTCTGCATTACTGCAAATGCTGCATGCAGGTAAATACCATAGAGTCACAGAACGGTTTGGGTTGGAAGGGACCATAGAGCTCATCCAGTTCCAAACCCCTGCCACAGGCAGGGACACCTTCCACTAGACTGGGTTGCTCCAAGCCCTGCCCAACCTGGCCTTGAACACTGCCAGGGATGGGGCAGCCACAGCTTCTCTGGGCAACCTGTGCCAGTGTCTCACCACCATCACAAGGAAGAACTTCTTCCTAATACCTAATCTAAATATCACCTCAGTTTAAAGCCATTCCCCCTTGTTCTATCATCACATGCCTTTATCACAAGTTCCTCTCCAGATTTCGTGTTGGCTCCTTTAGGCAATGGAAGCTGTTGAGAGGTCTCCCTGCAGACTTCTCTTCTGCAAGCTGAACAAGGCAGCTCTCTCAGCCTGTCTCCATAGGAGAGGTGCTCCTGCCCTCAGAGCATCTTCAGAGACTCCTCTGGACTCACTCTATCAGGCACACATTTTTATTTGTCTTCTCACCACAGCTAGGAAATGTAGGCAGAACTATAAGCTGGTCTGATTTACAATCCCCTTCCAAACAGAGCAGCAACCCATCAAAGCACAAAGACAGTCATCCTAAAGGCTCTGGAAATTACTGCTGTCACAAAATAATCACTACAAGTTTAAGATGTTTGTTGTTAGGAGTGGAGTGCAAATGAAAGGACCACACAACTACTTAAACACTAATGGGCAAAGTATATACCACTCATGTGCTTTGCTTATGCAGGTTGCAGTCACCTCTGTCTCGTGGTTTGTAAGAAAAATAACAACTTTTCTCACATAAGGTTTCTCCACTGCTCTGAAAAGATTTCTGAAATCTTCATCACACCACCTCCCAGGGGAGAGAAACATGAGAGATCTTCTATCAGCAGTGCACGCGTGGTGCTGTTGCACCTCAGCCCCACCGTGCCATGGCACACATCACCCACACCACTGCCACCCATGAGCAGCAAAAGGGGTCTCGGCAGACCAAAAGTCACAACATGTTTTTTAAATGGCTCATTTGTCAGTACATGGTAATCAGGGAGAAAAGTGTTTTTAATCTCTGTTCCATATAACGCCAGCTGGCCCTCCTACAGGTGAGCAGGCAATTTGTGCAACCCAGGGCATCCAATTCCATGGGAGAGAAAGGGCAAGGGAACTGCTCTCCTAGCAATATTTGCCACCAGGTATGCCAGTCTTCTGAGTGCAGTGAAAACACACAAGGCTACAGAAAGCCCTGTGCATATCCTTCAGCCCTGTGGTGCCAGAGCTGGCCAGAGCAGAAGCCTTTTCCCTCACCTGCAAGGCAGAACCACTGGGCTGGCCACCTTTTAATTCTCCCACTATAAAATGGTACAATTATTGCAGGTCATGAACATCAAATGCCACTGGCACTTCCAGCTGTGCCTCTGCAATAGCCCCCCAACAGAAGTACTGCAACACGGTAATAATAATATCCCAGCTGTAGCCACAATCACTGAAATCACTGACAGTGTCAATAATGTATAAAAACCCCATGGAAACTCAACTGCACTTGCCAAAAGGCATTCATCAATTACACCACATTTTATCTACCATTCAGAATGGACTGGTTTTATTGTTGGACTTTTAAATAAATGTGAAAGGTAAATAGGCCTTGGCTGAATTGCTTTATCTCCAGCAAAAGGTATTACATGAAGTTTTACCTTAATACTTCCAACATGCTCAGGAAACACAGCAGATAGGCAGAAGGCATGTTAGCAAGAAGGTGCACTCACGTGTTTGAGCCCAGCCAGCTCAAATTTTTTGGAGATGGAGCAGCTTCTGCTGATGGAGAAATCCTAAGAAGAGAGACAGGAGTACCCCAGACACCAGCCAAATACCTGAAAGGGTGGGGAAGGATGAGTGGAAAAAATCAGGGCTAATCAGAGTGAACTCAAGGGCAGATGGTCCCAGTTAGGTTGTGGAGCTAAAGAAATTTTCCCATGCTTCCCCCACTTGCTATGGAGAAACACTGGGTGATCCTCACAGCTGCAAAGAGGAGAAGGTAGAAGAGGGGAAAGGGGGAAGGAAGTAATATGATGGGTGCAAAGGGTTACAGGAGAGTTTCCAGTAGAGAAAAAATGGCAGGGACAGGGGAGAAAGGCATGAAAAACCATGGGAGAGAACAGGGGAAAAGCTCTGCCAGATCAAAGAAAACCACTAGCCCTTGGGGACTCATGTGAGGTTTTATTTAAGTCCATACTAAAAAGAAAAAAATCAATTAAATTAACAAAATTGTTTACATTAGAATTAATCAAAAATACCCTTTAAAGGAAAAAAAGATGCTTTAACCAGTGTGATATTTTTATAAATATTGCCACTGTATCTGACACGTCCTCACGACTCTGGTGAGCGCAGTGAGAAGCCATTTTCTTTGCTCTGTTCTGCTCAAGTACCATGTGGCAAGCACTTAGCAGGAACTCACCCCTAGCCCATAGGAAACCCTGCCTCTAATTCAGCTGGAGACCCTCAGTAAATGAAAGAGAATATTATACAGGCTTGCAGCCTGCAAAGGCTTCTTCTCAGACCTAACTTTTTAGATGTGTGCACAATCACAGCCTAAACGCAGCTCACCTCCCTCCTGATTCCTTCTGTCCATGAACACAGGCTTAAGGAAGCTGGTCCAAATTATTTTCTCTCTCTCTCTCTTTTTTTTTTTTTTTTTTTTTTTTTTTTTTTACAGGTTTTTTTTATCCTTTTT
>NDXB01000756.1:17157-27255 GCA_002631895.1 Agapornis roseicollis
TTTTTTTTTTTGTTTTTTTGGTTTGTTGTTTGTTTTTTTTTTTGCCAATGGAAGCTGCCAGGCACCTCCCTCCTCTGCACCAAAGTTTCCAATACACAGTGTATGAAGACCAGTTTTTTTCTAATTACAGCATTGATCTTGAAAACCAATGACACTTCCACAAGGACATCTGCTCAGAGACACAGCGTAAACCAACAGAGACGAGGATGGTTTCCAGCTTAGATCCCTGTGGCCATGACATCTCCTGGTGCACCATCTCCACTGGTGGCTGGGGCAAGAAGCACCACCACGGCTGCCAGAGAAAGAAGGAATTTGGTGTGCCATGTTTGTACATGTGCTGAACATTGTGCAAGCAGGTCTGTGATCAAAAATCACAGGCATATGGTAGAGAAGTGGTCAGTACATCTTTATAGATGTTAGACCTTGGCTTCAGCGCTGTTTTGGTGTGTGTGAAGGGTGCACTGTGATTTCTGCCAGTTTTTGGTAATACAACGTCACAGCAATCATTCTCCCTGAATTCAGACAGTTTGTTTCTTAGTGCTATAGGAACATTGGAAACAACATAACTATAAAATGATATAATTAGCCCTTAAGGGAAGATCGCCTTCTTTGGGGTTTAGTTTGTCTAACAGACAATGGTCGTTGAAAGGAAAACAGAGGGACTAAAATTACTTTTAACAAGGAGCAATAGGAAGTGTGTGGTGCAATGGAAGGACTCAAAGGAAGCAATGCAGGGGCAGGGCTCCAACCTTGGACCCCCTAAATAAATAAATATATACAGTCTGCAGCACCAGCCAAGCCACCACTCAAGTAAAATGCTATTTTTAAAAGTACTGAAGCATTTTCTAACTTCTCCCTAGGGATTTACACTTAAAAAAAGAATGTAAATTTTAAGAAGCTTCCCCCAAATGCTAAGAGCAAATCACAACTGTTTGCAAAATGCATAGCTGGGGAGGAGAACCCCACCTCCTGCTCAACAGCCTCAATGGACTCCCACCCTCAGGCTCTTGCAGCAGCAAACGCAATATCATTTATATCTTTTTAATATTATTTGTATGGTTTTAAGGTGAAAGTAGTTAAAGTAAATGGAGAAAATAAAAGTGGTAATTTGATTTTTTAAGCACATTCATGAAGAGGTGGTGATTTATATGGCTGTGCAACAGTTGACCACTTTTTTTAGGCACTTATATCTATATTTCCTCTTATTGTGGCTCTCTCAAGTGTTTGATAGACTAAGATGGAGGCATTAATTGAATTCAAGTGTAGAGACCTGAAGTATTTTTATTATTATTTTTAGTTCTCTCACCTTTTATTTCCATTAGCAAAGAAACATAATCACTGTGGGGATTTATAACTAAGGACACAAACAGAGCTGGTTACAGTTGTTAGAATAAAACTACTTTACTTGATAAAAAAAAAAAAAAAAATAGCCTCAACAAAAATACCAAAACAAAATTCCCAAAACATTTATACTGGGAAAAAAAAAAAAAAAAAAAGCCAAAAAAAAAAAAAAAAAACCAAAAAAAAAAAAAAAAAACCAAAAAAAAAAAAAAAAAACCAAAAAAAAAAAAAAAAAACCAAAAAAAAAAAAAAAAAACCAAAAAAAAAAAAAAAAAACCAAAAAAAAAAAAAAAAAACCAAAAAAAAAAAAAAAAAACACCAAAAAAATTTTACTGGAAAAAAAAAAAAAAAAAAATGAACAAACCCTCTGTTTTCACAGATTTCAGAGCCACAGAAGGCTTCTAAGATTTTACACTGTGTGCATCCTGAATTGTGGTACCAGACAAAATCAATTTTCCTTGGCACCATGAGCACTCTGCTCCTGCTCAGTCGTTGACAGTCCAGCAGACAAGCTCTCTTTTTCTTGCTCATAGGACAAATTCTCTTACCACGCTTTAAAAACAGTGTCCCAGGTACCCTGTGCAGAGCTAGAAAGGTCCCAGGGGAACCCAGGACCTGTGGGACTGAAAAGCCAGCCTGCCTGGAGGAACCTGCTGGAGGGGCAGGAGGGGCAATGAATCCAAGGTCCCACTCAGTTTTGACCTAAATTTTAGTAAGTAATGGGTATGTTTGGTATAATGCAATCAATGGTGTGTCTTTACCTCTGACATTAAAATAGAAAAGGTGGACGAAAAGCACTGCCATTACATACCTAGCTTGAGCAAATGCAGGTTTCTGCTCCAAATACTAACTCCTGGTGCATGTAGTACTTTGTGTGCCTCATAGAGGCACTGGGCTCAGGCAGTTTTGCCTAGCACTTAACTGGATTCTCCCATCAGATTAGCAGAGTTGAGACACAATGAACTTCACCTCCTTGGAGCCAGAGGAGCCCCACAAACTTCTGCTCCTGGAGCTTTTCCCCATACACAGGAGAGGTGAGGATGGGAGACACCAAAAGTCTGTCTTTCCATGCTTAAAAATGTAATCCATTTTCTGACAGAATAGATATGACAATGGGCTGAGAGGAAAAGAAGAAAGCAAGGATGAAAAAAGCATCTACGGCTTCACACAGCTCTTTAACCCTCTGGAACCCACAGCCTCCTCCAGGACATGGAATATGTATGCCTGCTTCTGCTCAGAAGAGAACTGAGTAGGTGGGTTCTTTTGTATAGGCATATATTCTACAAATTTCTGCAAAGTATTCCTCATTTGATTATTTTTTGCTAGCCTCATCTTCCTAAACAGTGTTTCCCAGGGGGCTGGTTCCAAACAGGATGGTGACAGAGGAACCCTGAACATTAAACAAGACTGTGTATTCTCTGCAAAGCAAACTTCATGCCCACTCACACCCAGGGCTGGTGAAGCATAACCTTTAAAGCATTAACACATTGGCTGCAGCTGGCTCGACGATGAATCCAGGACATGCTGCATGGACGGGGTCTGTGGCTGCCAGCAACTTCCATATTCACTCAAGGAACCCCTTCCAAAATCAGCTGTGTGCAGTTTTTATGAAATTGGTGGTGGAAGAAAAGAGAAAAAAAGAAAAACAAAACAAAACAAAAAACAACCCAAAATCACCAAACTGCTAAAATAAAACTCCTTTATTAAGAAAATCAAGGAAATAATTTAAGGACTTTATCCAAAACTATGTTGTCTGGACTATGTCAATGGATTTATACCAGGTTGTTGAATGGGAGTTTAAATTTTAGTACTGAAAGTAAAATGCATCAATAGAAACTGTGAAAAATTGCTGCACTTCATGCCACACACGCTGCATCATTAGAGTCTGAAATTTGAATATGATCCATTATAAAGGATCTCATATTAAAATCATATTAAATGATCTCATATTAATATGATCCATTATAAAGGATCTCATATTAAATCTCACATATGTCATGTGTATATATAAATGAAATCCTCTAGCATAATTTTAAGAACTAAGATATCATAAGATTACTAAGAAAATAATATGAAGGGCATATATTTTTCCATCTAATACTGAACCACATCCTTTCCTATTGATTTCAGTTAAAGTATTCAGAGGAACGGACAGGTGCCTCCAGAGGGCAATTCCAAGAATCTAAACCAGAAAACCCCAATTTGGCTGTTTAAAGAAATGGTATCTACCACATGTAAGGGAAAAGCTCCTGCACCTGTTTGAATATATATTCCTCAGTTGTAAAATGATTTATTTTGCTTGTATCTTTCTATTATTTAGCACTAATAATTTCTCTCAGCCTTTCACTTTCTCTAAGATTAGAATTCAACATAGAGGCTCTTTGGATTTTTATTTTCCTCTTGAGAATTGTTTTTACATGAGCTTTGAACCCTTTCCTGGGCTGTATAAGTGGACAATGTAAGACTACTTCAAGTATAATTTGGCAGCTTCATTACTATGTACTTTCAGATATAGTTCCTGAAAAGTTTTATTTTAAAAGGACTTTCTCAAAAAGAGAAAGTAGGGTGAGAGGTGGGATGGAGATAGAGGGGGGAGAATAGCAAGAAAAGTGACTAAATTATGACTAGTTACACCCCAGCACTAAAGATCTAGAAGACACTTGGGGTTATAGTACAGCCCTAAGTATCTTCCATGCAACAAAAGTTTCTGTAAATTCCTGCAAACCACTTTACAGTCTGTATTGCTATATGGGAAATGTTAGGACAAAGGAAGAACTGGCACATGTTTTTGCACATCCTTTAGCTATGACAACATTCAAATCAGGGTGAAGACAGGACAGGTAATGGAAAAACGAGACTGTATGTGCCCACCAAATGGAAGCTATCTCCGTGTGACAAGAACTTCAGTCCATCAGAAGGGGTCAAATTTTGCTGCACTGAAGAAAAACTATCCCAAGCCCATCATGGCTCTGGCAGGCTGGCTGGGGAGAAGACCAACACAGACAACAGCAGTAAATAGAGAGCTTTTAAGACTAGATATTATAGAGGAATTGTGGTGAAAGAAATAAATCCATTATCTCTTAACTTCTGTCCCTTATCACTTCCTCTCACAGGCTCTGTCGTGATGCTGTTGACTTCATACCCAAAGGTCCAAACCCATTTTCCAAGCCATACAGTTCTCTGGACCTTTTGAGAATTTTCTGAGGAATATTTCTACCCTTTCTTGCCTTCCCCATTACACACTGGCAGTCTGAAATATGAAAATATTTCCAATTATTTTGCTCCAAGCTCAGCCTGGCATCAGCAGGATGCTGGGTTCAACCTTAGAGTGAGCAGATACCTGTTCTGCTCAATGTAGCTCATGATTATTGTTTGCTTTGAGCTACCATAGTGCTACTGTGAGCTCAGGGAGCAATAAATGTGGGGTTTAAAAATATAAGTAAAAAGACCACCATGTAAACTGAGAAAAAATAGCAAAGGAGGGAAAAGCTGTATCTGGCACTTCCCCCTTTCCGTGCACAGAAAGGGTGTGCTGGATATTTTCACATTTCAAGAGCCGAAATTCCAGACTGAACAACATCAGAAATTACCAAGGCAAACATGATCTCCCTCACCTCCCTCCTTCAATCCAAGCCCTTCCTGTTCTGTGGAAAGCCTCTCAACAGGGCAAGATGCTCCCAGCTCTCAGCCCAGACGGTACCCTGAAATTTGTAATGCTAAAAACTCAGATGCCAGGTGGTCTTTCCAGAAGGACAGACAGAAACACACTATACATTAAATTAGACTTGCTCAGAAACGTGCCCAAGATGAAACACACATGCATTTGCTTCTTCTTCCTAGCAAAACCTGGTCATAAGGCATCATTTATGGAAGCATCTCCAGGGATGAGCAAGATGGAGGCAACAATCTGCCCCACAATCCACCCAACCTCACAGCACCAGTGTTCATCCTCTCCTATTGCAGCCTGGCACCCAGCCACCCTGGACAGAAAGGTTACTGTCCCTTCAGCATGAAACTTCTCTTCTTCTGCTCAGCTTTTTAGGGCCATGCAAAGCATATTTTTGTCAAATTTGTATTTATTCACTTTGACATTTTTTTTTTTTCCAGATTGCTGCTTGGCTCAGACTTTTAAATAAAAATGCAAATACTTCAAAACCAGCAATAAAAGTGTCCTGTTGTGGCACAGTAGTATTATTGGTGTCATAAATAAAGCACCAGCATTTGACTGCTTGTGAAAAACAAAAAAAAAAAAACAACCCAAAATGAAGCAAAGCAGTCTACAGGGGTTTATGTGTTGTAGAAGCAGCTTACTGAAATAACCCTAGAATAGCCCCAAGTCTGCCATGACATAGGCACCACCACTCTGAGATGTTGCTCTTTAAAATATAGCTAAATGGAATGGCTGCAATCTGTGTCATCAAAAATAAGCTTTTCCTGCTTGGGCTTTTTGAAGGGGTTCCATCTTTCTGGCAAACTCTACCCTACAGTCACTCAGGCAAATAAAAGTGGTTCTCAAACAGTTATTTACATGATATAAAAATATATGTAAATTAATTTTCAGTTGTCAAGTTGGTCCAGGAATATTTCTGTCCTGTTATAAAAAGAAGCCTCTGAAACTAGTGTCTCATGGACCAATGTCACACAATGGGTCCCTGTAGTCCCTCTGGTGCGGGAAAATTTGAACTGGCTGCTTGGACTTCATGCAAGTCACATGAGGATCTCAGCTGTAGTTTCAGCATGGGCAATTCTATTACTGCAAAGCTGTTGTTATCTCCAAATAGGAAGATATGCACGAAATTAAAGCAATCTAAAAAAGTAATGATTTCCTAGTAAAAAAAAAAAAATCAATATATGCATGGAGTGGCAGGACCTTAGCCTTCCTTCCCTTACAGCACTGTGTAAGCAATAGGCATCTACACCATGGTGGCCATGTCAGCCCCTGAGCCCTCTCATTCACGCAGTCCACATCCAGCACTTGCAATAGATAGGTGATCTATTGCAAACTGCAGGAGAGGCACAAGGGGTTAAAGTTGCCAAAGACTGGTGCAGAGCAACCTCACATAAGGTGTGGTGACTATAAGTGCCATTGCAGTAGTCCAGAGTGACATTGGCCTTGACCTTAACCTCCTCTGATTCCACAGTCTTTACAATGACTCAAAGTCATGGATGTATTTCTCATGCATGTTCATCTTTCCAATGTCTGAGTCCCTTTTGAGTGGCAAGCAGCCATGCACTTTCACACAGCAGATCTTATTTTTAAAAAATCAAATAAATTCACTAGCAGTATTAATTACTGCTCCTCCAGTCCAGGCCATATTGCCAGCTTGATTATTCTGGCATACTTCAAGTCACTGAAATGAATTATGCCACAGCACTTAAAAAGTTGCAAACAGTCATCCTTTTTAGTGGTGTTAGGCTCACACATTGCAAATGTAAACTGACACAAGGACTTTGCTTGCTGTTAAATAAGAAGGCAAGGCCACCATGATGGGAAGAGATGGCCAAAGCCTTTATCACAGCTGACAAATCTCAACACAATCTAAAATGGAGTTTTGCCCACAGCTTACATACCGATCCACACTTAGCTTGACAGCCAAGTCTTTGGGAGACTCGGGGTTAAATAAAAAAGCACAGCCGTTTACATGAACCTTAAACAAACTTACAGCAGCATTTTTCTTTTAGCCGACTGACATTTTTCTTTATGTTTCGTCAGTCATATCTGAGCGATCAGACAGCCACTACACGTGGTACACCCACCAGGATTATTATCTAGACCAAAGGCCCAGAGCTCATTGTAGCAGGCATGTAATTCTTTACAATGTATGCCACGTTAACTGTGTTGGGTTATCTATTCAACAGCTGACTGAGCTGGGCTCTCAAGCTCTTCTCAACAACCATGTAAGAAGCGATGACAATTGTACTACTTCATAACGGCTGCATGCAACTCTGACACACACTTCACAGCAACCAGTCATCTATATAAACCAATTTCAAGAGCAAAATTGCATGGTGCCTCCACTCTGTTATAAACACAATGATATCCACTCAAAGCTGATAAATGCACTGCATTTCTCCAGAGCTTTAAAGAACAACTTCCCTGTGCCTGAGAGCTCTCCGTGGTAGATTTGGCTTCTTTACGCCCTGTCTGGTCATTGGGAGATGCACAAAGAACTGGGCAGGGTGGATTTGTGGCAGCAAGTCAACGTTGACACTGGCAGTTTGTGGCAAAAGGCCATTCACCCTCCTCAAAGACACTGTATCTGATGAGCTGCAAGAGAAAATAAGGTTATATATAATTGAGGTTTTAAATACTTATCAACTCCTTAGCAATTTTCAAATATATTAGTGTACCTTTTCACAGGATTACATGCAATGTAATCCTTATTATGGAATAGAATATCTATAACAACCACAAAGTCCTTGAAAAAATCCTTCAACACCAAACACTCTAACAAAGGGTAGATTGAAGACTGCCAAATAAATTTAAAATATTTTACTGGCTATTATAGCTCTGTAAAATGGTGCTGTGGAAGCAGCCCACCATGTCAATGCAGTGCCAGCTGCAGACACACTGCCAATGTGTAAGGCTCTCATTTTGAAACTACTGCAACTTTCCATCAATTTTAGCCAGTAAATGTTATTTCTCAACTGTAGGCAAGGAGTTAGCCTCTTAGATTTTGCCTCATACACCATGTACATAACATATGCTGCAATATTCTATTGCAAAGAAAAGATGAAATATAGCTATAGGGATTTTTATCTAATGAACCCTGTAATTGAATACCAAAACAAATAGGCATCCTGATAAAACACAAAAATGATTTCTTTTTAAATTCAGATAAAGGATAGAATCAATCCCTGTTTGCTTGCACTGCTCAATTAGATTATGAGAGTTAAAAAAGTGATCTAGAACAGTCCATAGATAATACTGTCTTGCTGCATACTGCAAAATAATTTAAATATGTTAACATTTATACATTGCTATCACACTGCCATTTTTTTTCACACACCAACACACAAAACACTGAAACCACGCACCAATTAGATCCATCCAAAATTCTTGGTGCTGACTCAACAGGACAATTGAGGGGCTCACGACTGAGGTTGTCCCTTGGTGCCAGGATGATCTGCAATAATATCCCATGTGGCACACAGCTGCCTGTAGGAAAACAGGCCCAGAGTATCTCAGAGGGTTAAGAAATAGAAGTGCAAATGGAGTGCTGGGATGATGGGAAGAGAGAAGCGGGGCAGGAGAGGCCATGCAAAGAAGACATGGATGTGCTGAAGCAAGACCTGGGGAGTCCAGAGGGTGAAGAAAATACAGAGTATCCCTGTGGATACCCAAAATGCAACAGTACCAGACCTTGGGAAACCTGCCCAATGTGAGTTTTGAGCAGGGGGATTGCCCAGAGCTACCCCTCAGCTCCCTGCCAACCCCTCACCCTGATGGACTCTACTGCCCTGACCCCTCAGCCCTTGCAGCCTGCTCTCCCCAATGTGTCCAAAGAGCAAAGCTGGATATATGAAGTATGAAATACACTTTGGCCCACATTTTGGCCCTACTTTGAGTTGTTGAGGGAGGAGGACATTGACGCATCGGCCCAAAGGCACAGGCTGAAGGTCCAGGTGGCTGCAGAGAAGCAGCTTTCAGTCATCTTGCTGCCTCTGCTTTTCATGTGATGGTAGCCTTCACAAATGTTTGTTACCTCTGCTTCGCTTTCTACATAAAGCATTACATGGCTTTAAAAATACAGTTTTGTACAAGAGGTGCTCTGTCCTCCACCAATAGCTCACAATCTTAACTCATCCTTGCTCATCAGAATTTGTATTTAAATAAACAACTATGATCCACATGGAAAGGCTTCCTAATCCAAAGACATTTGCACATCTATGACTAAGCACAGCTGACATGATGAGGCTCCATCTCAGAATTAACTTTGCTTCATATATCGGTCTGTAATCCTCATTTTACTCTAATTTAACCTTTCCTAGTTAATTTATACCGGTTCAGCTTGCCAGCCTGTACCTGCCAAAGTGATCTTCCATCAAGTGTCTGGGCGTGGAAAGGGTTGCTCTCTGTCGTCTCTGTAACCAGTATACCCAATTAAAGTCCTTAAAAACCTTTAATATGACAAGATGAGACAGGAATAAGAAAAATAAGACAGAATCTTTCAATTACTTTAATCATACTGGCTTTCAAAGTCATATCAAAACACAGTGTGGGCTGAAACTTTCTGCAGTTTTCTCTTTCCCATGCAGCTCTTGCCTGGGCATGTGCTCAACGCCCCATCCCACTGTGACCATTTTCTGGCATCGGGCTTGGTTAATGAGCATGCCTCTTCCGATGGGAAGGGAAAGGGAAAGTAAATATATAAAGTGCTTGTAATAAATGATTAAATTGTCCTCCAGGCACATTTTGCATATGAATATAAAACTTGTGATTAATAGGTTATCTAACACATTAACAAAGGCTTTAGCAAACACCATCCAGCATTACAGTATTTGCCAGCCCTTTCTGTTTTAAATAGAACTGTAGCAAACTGTTTGCTGGAGTCCCAAATTCTGGCCAACAAGGCCATCAAAGCCAGGGAGATTGCTGTTTTTTTACCCAGTAGGCTTTTTCCTTATTGTGAGCCTAAATGCCCCCACTAGGCTCATGATTAAGAGCGATCTAAAAAAAAAAAAAAAAAAAAAAAAAAAAAAAAAAAAAAAAAAAAAAAAAAAAAAAAAAAAAAAAAAAAAAAAAAAAAAAAAAAA
>NDXB01000757.1:0-14814 GCA_002631895.1 Agapornis roseicollis
TGCGGGATCCATTCACCCACAGGCGGAGCCCGGCGCCCTCTCCCGGGAGCGGAGCCGCTCCGCACGGCAGCGCCGGGAGCCCCGCTCGGTGCCCGCAGTTACAGGCCGGAAGCCGCCGCCGAAGGAGGCTCCAGGAGCCGCGGTGCCAGCTGCGGGCGCTGTGCGGGAGGGCCGGGGCCGGCGCTGCTGCCGGGAATAGTGCGGGACAGCCGGGACCACCCGGCCCTGCAGCGCTGTGTGCTCACCCCCGGCATCCCTCCCACCCCCGAAGCAGCGGGGCTCGGTACCGCACCTCCAGCACTGCCGGGAGCCACAGGGGCCGGCAGGATGCCGTGAGGAGAGCAGGGATGCGCTGGTTGCGAGCAGATCAAGCACAGACCTCACCAGCTCCAGGCTGACGATTCTGGGTGCTCAGGTCCTCTCCCTGCCACATCAAAGCCGGGCACAGACAGGATTTACACCGATCCAACCTCAGGTCATGTCTGGGAGCACCAGCCCTGCTCCCACACACCACCACTGCATTTCATTGCCAAGGACAGCATCCTCTCTGGGCTGATGCCACCCCAGGCAGTGTCAATGTGCTTGGCCTGCTCTTCACCTGACACAGCCTTAGAGGTCACTCTCCCCTCTGGCTGCTCATTGCTGCTTTTTCACACCCAGCCTTTGCTTGGCACTGATGCTGCTGTGATGCTCAGGGACCTGGTTCAGCTCTCCAGGGGCAGAAAACAGACGGTTTCAGTTGTTGTAGGTGGTTTCCCAAGTTTCAGAATCCCAGCCTGGTTTGTATTGGAAGGGGCCTTAAAGATCACCCAGCTCCAACCCCTGCCATGGGCAGGGACCCCTTCCACTGGAGCAGCTTGCTCCAAGCCCCTGTGTCCAACCTGGCCTTGAGCACTGCCAGGGATGGGGCAGCCACAGCTTCTCTGGGCCATCACCCTGGGCCAGCGCCTCAGCACCCTCAGCACCCTCAGAGGGAACAGCTTCTGTCTCAGAGCTCAGCTCAGGCTCCCCTGGGGCAGGTTCAAGCCATTCCCCTTGGCCTGTTCCTACAGGCCCTTGTCCCAAGCCCCTCTCCAGGTTTCCTGCAGCCCCTTTAGGCCCTGAAGCTGCTCTCAGGTCTCCCCTTCAGGAGCCTTCTCTCCCCCAGGCTGAACAACCTGAACTTCAGAGGAGTTGAACACCCGCACTGGGGCAGTGCAATCCTCTGCATTCCCACTCAGGTACCCTTATCCTGTCTGCTCCCCAGCAGCAATTAAACACCAGTGTGCTGTTCTCATTGACATGAGGTACTGGGCTGCAACTGTTCCACAAGAAGGAAGATGAGGAGGTAAATCAGGAGGATAAAAATAGATCATAGAATCATAGAACTGTTTAGGTTGGAAAAGCCCTTTAAGCTCATCAAGTCCAACCATTCCTCAGCACTGCCAAGGCCACCACTAACCCATGTGCCAGTGCAAGGCTGCAGTGGCACTCAAGGAGGTACCAGCAATACCTGGAGATGAGGATGAACAACGGGATTATCTTGAGGCTGGGAGAACACAAAACCACCTCTCTTGGGAATGAAAAAGAGATGGGTTAGAAAAGCATTTCTACAATGCATTTACCTAGCTCCGAGCCACCGGTCATGCTGTGTTCTGGAATGGGGTGCTGCTGGATGCCACAATATACTGATGCAGTTCGGAAGTCTCCAGGCTTATTCCCTGCAGTTCCTGGTTTCCACAAGCTCACTAACCAAATACAGGAGGGGTTTCTCCACTTTCCCAATCCAGGACAGGGAAGGGTCAAAAGCACTTGTTCTGGTCCGGTAACAAAGCTACAGACACAAACCTTGTCCCGATGGCCCCAGCAGCTTCCAAACCACCTCACCTCATCACACAGACACAACTGAGGGCACCTGAGAAAGGGCTGACAAAGTCCCCAAAGCACCCTTGTAGCTATCACTGCCCTGCACTGAGCACACTGCGGTGCTTTGGGAAGCAGAGGTGCACAGATGTGGGACTATTCCAGCCCACAGGAACAAAAGGGCCCAGCCAACAGGATAATGCAAAATAATCGATTTTATTTCAAATAAAAAGCAAACCCACAATCATCCAAACAAGACAATTAAAGAGTATTCCCAGCTCTGCTGGATGGGGGATCAAAGCAGCTAAGGGCAATAGCAGGGCTTGGAGCTGACAGTGTGACTGTCGAATCCCTAAGCTCTTTCCTTCCCCCCTTCGCAAGGGGGATGCCAAAAACCTCCGGGTACAATAAGCTCACACAGGCATTTTGGATTTGATTCAGTCAAGAGTCATGCTTCCTGCCCCATGATGGCTGGGGACTGAGGGAGGAAAAGGGTCTGGGTTAATCATGAAGGAGGTTGCTGTCTGTCTTTTAGCATTTGGAGATGCTTCGTGTAACTGAGAAGACAAACTGGAGCCAGCACAGCCCAGAGGCGAAGGGAGGAAGCTGTGCCTGTGCTCCCACTGCACTTGTGCAGAGAGCAGGTGCTGAGATCCCTGTGCCTGTTGTCCACATGGACAGTTCTAGGGGGGTATTTACTCCTCCACTCCTGAACTGGCACAGCAGACAAGCCTGTACTGGGTACCATAGGGCCAGAGCTCACAAACCCCTTCAGCTCCCACCAGAGCAGGCAGGACAGGGACACCCATAGACACAGGACGCTTGGGAAGCACCCAGTGCAAACCCAGTGGGACACTCAGCCTATCCCTGGGGAACAAGCAGGAGCAAGTGCCATCAGGGGCTGAGGAAGAGTGCCTGCTGCCTTGGGCTCAAAGAAGTGAGGGCACTGGAGCATACTCAGGGGTTCTGCAGGTCACTAAAGCAGTAGGGTGGGATCAAGAGACATGGATGCCCTAACAAGCACAAACCTGGAAAGGCGAGAACACAACTGCCCCTCTCCCCAGTGAGCCTCTCACAAGCACAGCGCTAGGCACAAGGGAGCACAGTTAACTTCATTCCTCACTCACCCAGCCTGGAAGGAGGGAGGGCTTGGGAAGCACCAGCTCCCTCCTTCCTCTAAGGCCAGTGAAACAGCCTCCCTGCTGAGAGAGGATTTAAGTCAGTCCTGTTTTCAAAGGCAGGACCTCCTGTTTGGAGCAGGCCATGAAATGCCAACAGTTAAACTGGTGAAAACAAACCCCCTTGTTCTGCTACAATTTATGTACCAAACAGCAATTCTGGAAGGGCCAGCACAGAACCCCACGTGGCCAGGAGTGCTGAACAACAACATCCCCAATGTTTTCTGCTACAGAAAGGTAACACCAGGTTAGGAAGTCTCGGGTTGCTAAAGATGCCTGGAACAGTTTTTGTGGGAGGAGGACTTCAAAGCATCTTACACAGTACTTACATTTCAGCCTCACAACACCCCTGTGAGGTAGGTATCTTCCTCATCTACTAAAACAACGACAGAAGCTCACCCATTCAGCTGAGGCAAGAACCTGCAAATGGAAGAACCAGAGATGCCAGGAGTCTCGATTCCCAGGTAGCCTGAACAGATACACCTTTGTTTTGTATTGGGAAGTGCCTGGTGGAGCAGTCAGTAGGCACTGCAATGCCTGCAGTCCATTTCAAACACGCTGCTTCCTGTGAGGGATGGCAAACACAGGCTTCAATCTGGCATTGTTGGATTTCACACCATGGAAGAGTTCATAGGCATGGAAGAATCCTTTGCACTCTGGATCTTCCCACTGTGCTTCTGGGGGTAGGGGTGTGGAAGGTTTGAAGAGTGTAAAAGTGAACCCTGAACACCAAAGGCAACAGCAAGCTACAGCATGAGCTCTCCCACTGAGGTGCTGCCCTCCAAGCCATGAAGAGGGCAGTGGGAAGCTCTCCAAGGGCTCCCTCACCCTGACAGAGCTGAGACTTCTGAGCCCTCGCCTCTCCAGGCTCTTACCTTCTTGCAGAAGGCAGCAGCCTCAGCCTGCTCTGTCTGACACGTGCTGTGCATGCTCATCCAGGCAGGGAAAAGGCAACCTTGGCCAGAAATGTCAGGAGATCGGGGAGTTTTCTGGTTTAAACCAAAGTAATCTTGTGGAAGAGCCTGCAGCAGTCTACAGAGAAAGTGTGCTCATTTATGCCTGGCTGTCACAGGAAGTCCAGTAAGGAGTGTACCAAGGTCCTTCCCTCTCTCTGTTTTCCCACCATCTCACTTGTCCTACACAAAAAGACTGGCACAGAAGATCCAGAAACAGATCCTGACAAACTCCCCAGGAAGGAGGAGAGTGCATAAATGGGAAGAGACACGGTTAAAAAACAGATCAGGAAGACCAGACAAGCAATGCCCCGGGCTCCATCAGCCCCAATGGGTGTAAGCAAGTCACAGTTAAAGCTGCCACTCTGTTACCAGTGCCAGGGCACCACTGCATGTTCATAACACACACACACCACTTCTGCTTTCAAGTTTCCTCTCCCATAGGGCAGCTGAACAGATCTAATACCCACCTCCTGGGTCTCAGAAGAACATCCAAGGAAGTCCCCAACCCAGCCACCTTCTGGCTGTGCTGCTCAGATGGAGGAGGATTTCCTTGCAGCTCACCTTCAGGCAGACAGACCTCTTCACTGACACTACCAGCACAAGCCCCTGCTAAAAACACCCAGCAGCTCCCAACAGATCCCTTGGGGATGAGAGCTTCATCTGGAATAATACAAATGCACCTACACAGACTTAAGCAAAACACTGCATTTTTAAAGAGCATAAAACAACAATACATCCCCCTCCCAGTCCTACCAAACTGGCACCACAAGTTCTGGAAACGTCTGAAGCCATAACCTCAACGCAAAGCCATTTAGGCATGTGAACTGCACAGGCCTGGGTGAGCCCATGGCCCTGTCACTGCTTGGTATTTAAAAGCCCAGCAACTGTTATCATACAGTCAGACTTTGTCAGTTGTTGCCTGGTGCTAAACATCACACCTGCACCTGAAGGATTGTGGTTACTGGCAAATGCTGACTTTTCCCCCCAGTTTTTGCTGTGCAAGAAACTCCAGGATTCTCCTGTTCCATTGAGCTTCCTGCCACAAGGTGCTAGTGCATCTTTGTCACCAGTCATCAGAGCAGACACAGAGCAAAAGTAAATGGACTGTTGCTGGTTAAGGTGTTGCACCTTAGATGTAGATTAAGACCATGAAAGATGCTTCAGGTTGGTGGTGACCTCCATTGAAGTCACTTCAGGGTTTGGAGCATTCATCCCACCTCCCTTTCCTGACATTGTGGTGTGAGATCCACCGGACGTACAGACAGGCCAAAAGGGCTGGTGTTCCTTTCCTCAAGTGTCCAGGACAACATGTAAACATATGACAATGTCAAAACAAGGCAGGTTTTCCACTTACCCGCTGGTTTGAAAAAGAGTTCTTTAAAAACTGACCGTTGTCTTCCTTGCCAGTTATGTGAACCATTAAATACTTGGCATGTCCTTACCCAAAGGTGGGTTTTTAGTGCACTCACTTGGGGCGCGGAGGGGACAAAGCATTGCACAAGAACATAGAGTCAGGGCATTCCCCGCAGAAGTTATTAAGGAGCCAGCCTTCGACAGCACATAATGAAGATGATGTCTGGATCCAGGAAGAGCGACAAGAACTTAAGGACTGTGAGAAACAGGAGCAGAAGGGGGTAGAACAGAGCTGGCTGGCTGCTAACGGAGCGTCGATGGGCAGCTGCCTCTAGGTGGGTGGTGGCATCTCTCAGGGGTAGCTGCGGCCTCCACAAGATTCCCTAATCCTGTCAAAAGAAGTAGAGCTGTCTGTCAACAACTGCAGCATTCCCTTCCTAGCAAGGCACACAGGATTGCGGCATGCAGGTTAATTGTATGCTTATTTTCCCTACAGGATTGTACAAGCAAGGTTAAGATGTTTGGAATCGTTTCTGTCTGCTCACCCATCACACAGGAGGAACAGAAAAGCCACCCATCCCCACAGAGTGAAACAACCAACACACAGGAGGAAAAGCAGTGAAACCTGGGAAACAAATGTTCTACAGAGTGTGCTGATCTTTCATATTTTAGGTATTAATTTCAAGATTTGAAGCAAAAATGGCTTAAAATTGCATGCAATTTTCAAAGGAACAGATGTGCATGTGTGCTCTGCATTTTAGAGCTTTGTTTTCCTCTAAAAGAACAGGCTCTGCATTAAGGTTTGTTATCTGCTGTTCGTGCCCTGCCTGAAGTCACACTGGCTGCTGAGATTGGATTTGACAACATTATAACAAACAAATTGTTAAAACCTCCAGGGCAAAGCAGTCAGTACAGTTCCCTTACTGTTTAATGATGCTCTGTACTTGTAATGCAGCTGTATCCAGTTATGAGCAACTCCCGAAAAAAAGAGAGCAATGTATTGCAGCAAGACACATGACAGCATATACAGGAGGAAGCAGGTCTTTGTGCAGTACCCTACACTGGGAAGCCAGGCAGGATATAGGGAACCTGGACTTCCTCAGTTAAATTACTGCTGCACATGCTGTTTGCAGGCCACCCAGTTAAGTCAGACTCAGAATGGTTTGGGTTGGAAAGGACTTTAAAGCTCATCCAGTTCCAAACCCGTACCACAGGCAGGAGCACCTTCCACTGGAGTAGGTTGCTTCAAGCCCCATCCAACCTGGCCTTGAATACTGCCAGGGATGGATGGAGCATCATCCACTTGACATCTAGAGCATCCAGCAGCTCAGTAACTAGACAGCACCCTAATGCAGGTGGGCAGCTCATCCAGGAGCATCAGTTAACCAAGCTACAAGGGGTTTGCTTAAGAATTTTGGCAAGCCTTTGCTATGTAAGAAAAAGGCTTCATTTAGTAAAGCATAAATACTCCCAGCTTCCCACCTTTTCTCTGGTTTTGACCTGGGAAGTTCAGGAAGCTTCCTTAGCAACTTTTCCCTGAGCAATATCTAATTCGTGGTTCTGCAATATTAACTTTCCCTAACTCCAGACTAACTAGAAACTTGCATTTATTTTAAAGATGAGCACAGACACTTTGGATGAATTTTGCCTTTAACAGATAAAGCAGTGAGCCAAACTGAAGTAACCAGGCAATGAGAAGCCATACAGCTACTTGAAGGTTTTCCATTTGAACAGCAAGGCATCAAAACCTAAGTCTTGCTTGATGATCCTCATCTTTAACTGTTCCTTATTCATTTGTGCCCTCTGCAGAGGGCAGTTAAAATATCCCACCTCTCCCATTAAACAAAAATAAACCACTTTATTAAAAGAGACAACTAGGAAAAGTAATAAAACCGTTTATTAAATAAATAGCCTCATTTCTAAAAAGCTATCAAGAATCTTAGCTTTGAGCAATTAAAATAACTCATGGAGGGAAGGTACCACCACTGGCCAACTGCTTTATGTTCTGTCAGGAATCCCTTGCTCTCCACCCCTCTGTCCTGATGAAACACCCTGTCTGAGGTCTGCCAGCTCTGCCCTGTATTGTCTTTTATTTGTTTAAAGCCAACAGTTGCCATGGGGTCACCTGGAGGAGCTGCGCTCTTTGCTCACGCAGTCGTCCTGGGAAGTTGTGTCACCATTCCCCATCATGCTGCAGGTTCTCCTCTTTTTCCGCCTGTGCATCATCCCCTCTGTCTCGGAGCCAGAGTCACACTGAAGGATGAAGAGATGGAACCAGAATTCAGAGAAACCTAGAACACTGTTTGTGCTGTGGAATTTACTGTAAGAACTCTCTCACCAACCCTGAATGACCAGTATCCAAAGAATGTTCTGTTTTAGACATATGAAGTAAGTTTAAATTAAGCATTTAAAGCTCAGGAACAGATATGTTCTTTGATTTCATCACTGACTGGTGTGGGGCAAGACAATGGATGCATTCCTTTTGACTCCTAGAAGGCCATACTCTTCTAAGTAAGAGCAGACTTAGCGCCTCCTGAAGGGCTCAGATGCATAGAAACGTCCCCTGTCATAAGTCACAGTCTCTGCTGTGGAGCTCTCCAGTCTTAAAACATTCATTTTGACACAGCATGGCTTAGCTAGATGAGTGACAGATTTATATAAAATATAAATACAGACCAAACAAACCAAGTCCATTTAGCAATACAAAAAGAGGCTTCAGCAAATGGACCCTGCGAAGACCACAGGCTCCTCCACCATGTAGTTTTGTTTAGTTGCTTTCTATTAATTTCTTTCATAAGACTTGAATATAAGGATGAGGACGCTCAATCAGGTATAGAAAAAAACACAACTGCAAGCTACAGATCACCTTCTGTGGTAAAAAGGATTACCTCTGAATCAGAGTCTGAGGAACTGGAGCTTGAGGAACTGGAAGAATCACTAGAACTATCAGAAGCAATGCCAGTAGATTCCTGCAGGTCAACTGAATCAGCCAAGGCTGCCAAGTCAGGATGCTCCTGCTTTAGAATCCTAAATACAGTTAAAAAGTCAGGGTTAGCTCTGAGCAGTAACACTGCATGTAAATGAACAGGGTATTTGGGGTTTCAAGGAGATAACATGAAAAGAAAGCTACTAAAATCTCTTACCTGTACCATTTCCGTGACAGTTTGGGTCTCCCTCTCACTGTCTTGTGCCAAACCACAGGGAAGTTGGTACAGCTGGCAAAGTTTTGTGTGATGGCAATGGTTGTGTCAAGATTGAGAACTACATGCCACCAGCCACCTAGAAATACACCACAGAAGGCAGCTCAAAGGTCTGCCCAAGTTATCCATCTCACAAACAACACTGAAGATCCGACCAGACAGGACCACACTCACTGCTGATGGCTTAGCAGCAAGAACCATTGTAACCCAAACTGAACAGAGTCCCATTCTGCTAAGCTGGAGAGCATTTTCCATGCTGATTGAGTGGGTTCTTATGACTACAGACTAACCTTTCACTTAAAAATAGATGCAAAACCTGCTTCTCCACATAGATAAAAATAGACAGTGGTGTTCTTACAACCCACTTAGACCTCAAAGAAAGGCTAAGGAACCAGTTTAATAGAACCTGACAGCTACAAAATCTTAACAGAAGGTACACTGAGGAGTCACCAAGAAGTGCCAAGACAATCACAAGGCACTCTTCAAACATGAAGTCAGCTGGATGTGAGCTATGAGCTATGCAAACAGAAGCTCAATAAGACAATGCAAGGTGCAGAGTTTAGAACTGGGCACTGAGAACTCACCCTCTGTATCCATAAACCACCTTCACCTCCCAGTTACAACAGGCACACAGAGTGCAGCCACTCAGAGAGAATGGCATCTTTACTGGCTCTTGCTTTAGCTTTTGATTTCAAATGCAAGATGCAGGATAACCACAGGGAGGTGGGTGGAAGGTGTCAGTGCCTTGAAGTAGTTCTTACAGCTACGAAACATTCCTCTGCAGTCCCACTACCCAGGCTACAGAATTCAGTCATGGATTTGTGACAGTACCTATATATATTCAAACATTTTTGTCTGAAAGTTGCTTCTACACAAATTCCTCTATTATTTTATACCTTGATGGTTTCCTACTACTGCAGTTTAGTTGAAGATCACAATCCTGCAACGCTGCAACTCAGGGCCCACTTGTTTTATTATCTGTATCACACACAGTCCTATGCTACAAGCCATATGGTTTCAGGATATTCAGGAAGTAACTGAATAGTCCCAAAATATGCATCACAATATACATCCCTCTTGAAGCAGCTCAGAATAGGGTTTTTTTTTGTAATAGATGGGCCATATAAGAAAGCTGAAATACCCTTTTCATGTCTACCACACACAAAAGTTGAATATATGCTTTTTTCTCCCAGATCTCTTCCATAATTCTATGGTTTCCTTACTGGAGAGAGTTGTCCATACCTGGCACAAACACTGTCTCTCCTGGCTTCTGCAGGATCTCCAGGGGTTTGAATTCAGGGGGCCAGGTGGGGAGCTGTGTCCTGGGGTAGATGACATTGAACCAAGTGATAGCCTCGTCCTGCTGGTTTCCCCCTTCTTCTCGTGTCACTTTGATCAGCTCTCTGGGGGTGCTGGTAGGGAACAGGCACCAACGTTTGTGTCCCTGGACTAAGGCATTCCATGCACTGGTTCCCAAGGGATCAATGTGAATTCCTGTTCCAGAACGAGGTGGGCCCATCACAAACCATCTGCAGGAGGGGAAAACAAAATTCTTTAGCCACAGAGCAAGCATGTCATGTTAAGACAGAAAATTCCAGCTTTCATTTTCTATCCAGTTGGAAATGAAGGTAGGTAGAGCTTTCTCATTTACCTTCTTGAGATTGTTAGGCCCATGCTACAGCATAAAGATGGGTTTAACCTAGAAACCCACATGAACTGGGACAGGAATGACTCTGGGACAAGAAAGTGGAGCTAGCTTTCCATATTTCATAGCTGTATTTTCTTTTAAACAGTTCTGCAATGAAATACATAGTGATTTCAAGGTTTCTGAATGTGGTTAAGGCACAACAGACTGTTAGGTTTCTTTCTGTGCAGAGGGAGTCTCCTACACCCGGGTTTCCCTAAATTCTCTGCTCAAACAGATCCAGAGCTACAGAACAATGAGGATCAAACAAAAGGCACTGCAAGTAAGGAACAGAGCAAAGTTATGCAACCCTGACCTCCCTCTATGCCTTCTGTTCATTTACAAAAGGCTTTTTATTCCAGCTTTTAACTAGATGGAGCTTATTCTCCAGTGATCATTCAGGATTTGGTGTGTATATTCTCATTCCCCATTTGCAAGGTTTATTTCTCCCAGTGGAAATCTTTGCTACATGTTTAACAACAGCAGCACTTCCAGTTGCTCATTTCTGCTGTAAAAGAAGTGGCATACCAGGTTAAGTGTAGGTGATAGTATCAGGCATCAAGATGGGAAAAAAAAGGCAAGAATTGCTTAATGGACAGCAGACACGGTAGAAACTTAAGTACCAACAGCCAACTGTATACAGGGCTGCATCAAAAGGAGTGCGACCAGCAGGTCAAAGGAGGTGATCCTGACCCTTTAGTCTGCTCTTGTGAGACCCCACTTGGAGCACGGTACAGTTCTGGTGTCCTTGACATAAGAAGGACATGGAGTTGCTGGAGTAAGTCCAGAGGAGGTCATGAGGATGACTGGGGGCTGGAGCACCTCCTGTATGGAGCCAGGCTGAGAACACTGGGGCTGTTCAGCCTGGAGAAGAGAAGCTGCGTGGAGACCTAAGAGCAGCTTCCAGTATCTGCAAGGGGCTCCAAGGATGCTGGAGAGGGACTCTTCATCGGGGAGTGACAGGGGTGATGGGTTCAAACTGAAACAGGGGAAGTTCAGGTTAGGTATGAGGAAGAAGTTCTTCCCTGTGAGGGTGGTGAGGTGCTGGCTCAGGGTGCCCAGAGAAGCTGTGGCTGCCCCATCCCCGGCAGTGTTCAAGGCCAGGCNAGAGACGTGGAGACCTAAGAGCAGCTTCCAGTATCTGCAAGGGGCTCCAAGGATGCTGGAGAGGGACTCTTCATCGGGGAGTGACAGGGGTGATGGGTTCAAACTGAAACAGGGGAAGTTCAGGTTAGGTATGAGGAAGAAGTTCTTCCCTGTGAGGGTGGTGAGGTGCTGGCTCAGGGTGCCCAGAGAAGCTGTGGCTGCCCCATCCCCGGCAGTGTTCAAGGCCAGGCTGGAAAGAGCCTTGGGTGACATGGTCTAGTGGAAGGTGTCCCTGTTTGTGGCAAGGGGTTGGAACTGGTTGACCTTAAGGTTCTTTCCAACACAAACTATTCTATGATCTGTTGTGCGGCTGACAGGCAGGTGATACCCAGCAAGGAGTTCACAGGTTCAGAAAGGCTCCATCTCCCCTTCCCAAAGCAGGTGTGCATGAAGCTGGTTTTCAAGTGTCATTTTCTAGTACTGATTGTAGGACTAAGTCTGGTTATCAAGCTGCAACCTGCCTGCTTCACAAATGAGCCAAAAAAGGTATAAAGCAGCTGTTTGTCACTTCTATTATCAATGCACTCTTTAGATTCACATTACCTTTGGAAAGCTGATAAAACTGCAAGCAGGAAAGTCAAAGCTTTTACTAAGAGCCAGAAGAAATTAAACACAAAGATGTTTCTGGTACACAGACAGATGCACTGTTCAGGACCATTTTTCTGACTATAACCTGGAACTACACACTTAGAAGTTTTAAAACCCCTTATTTAGCAACACTATCATTTACCAGCAACTTCCTCCAGGCGTTTAATTCACAATGAACACTTCCCAGCTTGCCACAAGAAATCTCATCTACCTTTAAAAGCTTCACAACCTATAACTTCAGTCTAAAAAGCAAAAATAGCAAACCCCATCAACCCCCAAAACTAAAATAGCTGCTGCAGTAAATGGCTTCCCAAAATTACTGCCTTCACTTTGAAGAGGAAAAATTTCAATAAAGGTGCTCTAAACAGCATAAGCTCTTCCGCTACAATCCATACACTGTCACTCACCTCAATCCAGAGGTCAATCTGTGCAGTTTATCTCCTGCTCATATAATTAGGAAGCACCACCCTCTGTTGCATTTCAATTACATTCTTAACTACTGGATGTTTTTCACCCATTTCTGTACCTAACGAAACCCCAAACTCTAGGAGGCAGCCATGTGCTCTCTTGCATCACTCATCTCTCAGAAAACGGTAACAACCTCAAAGAAACCCACATTTTACAGAGCAAAGTACAAGACTTGTGAATCCCAAGCTTACTAGGAGTTCAGCATGTGCCTGTAGGTGGGGAGGGCGTGGGGGGAAGAAGAGAGCAATCCAAGTGAGTCACATCCAGATTATTGGGCCCACCTGTACCTTGGAAAAATGATTCCCAGTCCTGTAAGCATATTCTGTTTCTACTAGTGATTATTCCTGGTGTGCTCTTGCATCTGCTCACAGCATTTTGGGTTCTTAGAAGTGAATTATAAAAACGGTCTGTTACAACACTGTAAAAACACCTGCTTCAGTGATCTTAAACAGCACCAACTTCATGCTTCTGTCCTGCAAAAGCACAGCTGGGCTACAGACACATGAGAGATTGCAGACAAGAGCACCATTGTTACCACCTGTTCTACCTTAAACACCTTAAACAATTAAAATCCCACATCACAGCCTCATGTCACTCAAAGGACAAGGAAATCTTGGATTATAATGTCACTGAAGTCTTTAATTACTTGGGAGGGTTCATCTCATGCTCACACTGCTGTGTTAAACTAACACAGAAATCACTTTTGTATTTAACGGCCCAAATACAAGGTTCTTGCATTTGAATTCAGGAATTTAGTGTCATTTCAGCCCTTTTTCAATCAGCCTCAAAAAAAGTAAGGAGTTGCAGAGGCTACACAGATGTGAACTATTGTTCTCTCAAAATCATCTGAAGTGGAGCTAAGAACTAGTCTGTGCACTTCATACTAATCAGCTTAGGATCTTTACCTTAAAAAGACTGACTCATAATTAAACACAGTTCCACACTGCACATAAGCCACTGGTGCAAACCCCAGGATCAAGTCCTGAGGTGCTTCAAATTTGAAAGCCTGAAGGCACATGCAGGAAGAGAATAATCTTCAGTACTTTCAGGAACTATGTGATCTTTGAAATATCCAAGAAGCGATGGAAAATGTTTAATGAAAAGAAAAATAAACCCAAAGACAGAAACTAATAGTGACACTGGTGGCAGAACCAGAAACTAATGAACAAATCTGCCCTTCCCTGCCTCTGGGTTATGGATGTATGCTCATATCAAAGGAGTGGATGTAAAGCTACCACTTCATTTTATGCAAGACAATCATACCTATTCAGGAAGAGCTGATGAGCTGGAAAAGACCCAATTCTATCTTGCTGTCATTGTACTGTACCTGTAAGGCGGCCTCCGTTTCTCCCCTGCGTACTGAAAGAGATCATCGGTGAAGAATTTGGGTACTTTGTAGTCCTCCAGGAGTTTCCTGCGCTTGGGATGCTCTCCATAACTGCTGTCAAAGATGTAGAGTGGGCTGTCATCGCGCGTGGTTTCCATATACTCAATGTAGTATTTCATCTTCATCTTCACAGAATAACCGTCATTGTCCTCCCCACATTTGAACTTCTGGTTCCTGTATTTGCGTTTCAGCCGCTCCAGAGTCCACTTCTCCTGGGCAGACCAGCCCACCTGAGCATTCAGCAGGACTACAGGCTTGTAAGGCTTCTCATACCGCTCAACAAACTCCTCCACTGTCAGCTGGAGTGCATCTGCCCTCTCCACATTATCCTGCGAAGCCAAGAGAGGAATACAGAGCACATATTAGGCCAGACTAATGCCCTAGAACTGTGCTAAGTCAGTGTGGAGGAGCTTCACGCTCACACTCTGCTCAATACACCACGAGGGCAGCAAGCTGTCTGCGTGCTATTTTAAGCTCCCCGAGGCTGCAGCCCTATTTCACATGCACACGTCCTTGCACATACCAGTAACACCAGCACCCTGGAGCCGTTCAGCACTCCTCCCACCGAGGTAACCCCAGGTGGAAGGCCCATGCTGCCCCTTGGGCTGACACAGCCCCTGCTGCACTCACCCCATTGCTGCCCCTAAGGCTCCTGGGAGTCATGTGGGTGCCCCAGCACCTGGAGTGCCCATCCCATCCCGACAGGGCCTGGCCCTTCCCACACCCTCGCCACGTGGAGCGATGAAAAGCCACGGGTGCTGCTTGACCTCCCGCTGCCCATCCCAACCCCATTCCCCAAGGTCCCGATACCCACAGGGCGCAGCCCCAGTCCCTTTTCCCTTGCGATTTCCATCCCAACTCCCCTCAGCCTCTCCTTCCCCTCAGACCTCCACAACCGCCTCAGGACTACATCAGCCATACCCCCCCCAACCCCCCCCGACCTCCTTAAGCACCTCAAGACCCCCCTTAATCACCATCCCCCCATTCCCCTCAGGACCCCCTCAATCACTCC